>CM052320.1:11995983-12092651 GCA_028455615.1 Lasioglossum zephyrum | reverse complement strand
TATATTTATTTTATTATATTATTATTATTTATTATATTATATTTATGTCATAGCTAGACTGTAGATCTTTATTGTACACAAAAAATTAAGAAATTTCGCGATTTTGGCGTCTTGGATCGTCCTTGGCGATGCAGGTCGATTCGAGAGCGACACGGGGTGTACGTTAACGATGCAAACGGGTTAACAATACCAGGTTGCAACGGGCCGGAACTGTAGGCCGCAAGCGGGCTGTCGACGCGGAAACGAGCGTACGCAGTCGGAGAGGATCGCGCGGTTGAAAGGAGAACGCAGAGAGTTTGCGGCGGTCGGGTGGACCGATAGCCCGAAAACCGAGTGGAAAAACTGGGACGCGTGGGAAGAGCGAGGTGAGGGAGGAGGGGAAGAATGGTGGGCGGCTCGTTTCCGGAAAAACTGGCAGACGAAACAGGGACGACGGAGTCCGTGCTGTCCTTAAGCGTACAATCGCGTGCCATCCCTCTCCTTGTTCGCTTCCGCCCCCGAAGAGTGCTCTCTCTCTCTCCCTCTTTCTCGCTTATTCATCGGCGAAATGTCGTTTCTCATCGCGCCCGTTACATCGTTGAATGAATTCGCGAAAGAATTCGTGCGGCACGGCAGCCGGCCCCATTGTTCCCCGTCCCCTTTGAAACCCGGTCCGCGGCACGATTTTCCTTCCGTTTCTTATTCTATCCGCTATCGTTCTCGCTCTCCTCCCTTTGTCTTTGACCGTGTTTCCTACGGAGCGAACGGCTGCGCCTCTCTTCCTTCCTCCTCTTTCTTTCTTTCACTTAATCTCTCTCTTTTCGATGCTCGTTCCCTCTCTCTTTCTTTGGTTCTAGAGCGATACAGCTCCAGAGAGTTCGATCGATTTGTTTTACCCGAGCCTCGGGCCAATCTTCGAATAATACCGCTGCGGAACCGTGGCCTAATATTAATTGCCATTGTGCGTTGTTGCGGTTCAATCATGTTGCTCCGAGCGTCGATACCCCCGGCACTCTCGCTCAAACGCGCGGAAACGAACAGAAAGTAGGGCCTTCGGCTGTCTATGTTGCATGGAAATGAAGACTGTGAATGGTGTCGAGTGGAGCAGCGATCTTTGATTCGTACTACTTGCAGAGTAATTGGCGGCTTGTTTGGCGTACATTTAAACGTGTGCCGGCAAGTGGATTTTGTTGATTGAGAGGCGATCTTCGATTTATACTACTGATCGTAGCTATCTAATACTAATCGACGTCGTTTCGTTGAATCGCCTGTGGTGCGACGAAACTGTGTGAAAAGCTTACTTTACTGTGCAATAGAGTGGAGAGGAGAGATAGTCTTTGAGAATGTGGTGGGTAGTCAATATTTAACCTCTTTACTGTGCAATTTAGTTTTAAAAATCGCCCACAGAGTGCGGAATTAAAATCAAGCAATGACGAATATATACGTCGATATTATTATAAATTTTATGAACATGGAGGAAGGATTACGTTTGTATTTCATGAAAAATTAACAATGCATTCTGGAAAATGTTGTTACTGCACTGCAATAGAGATCATGATTGGCGTATATATACGTCGAACATAGGGAAAATTATCTTATTATAACTTTTACGAAAATGGACGAAGGAGTAATCCTTTTTAACAATTCATACTGGAAATTGTTGTTATTGGACTGCGATAGAGATCATGATTGGCGTATATATACGTCGAACATAGGGAAAATTATCTTAATATAAATTTTATGAAAATGGAGGAAGGATTACATTTTTATTTGATGAAAAATTAACAATTCATACTGGAAATTGTTGTTATTGCACTGCAATAGAGATTATGATTGACGTATATATACGTCGAACGCGTTCAAGTGGTTAAACATTGTATTTAAAATTCTTCTTTCGTTGGACCGAAGAGCATGGTGCGTTTCCGCGAGTCTACGACGGTTCTGCGCGCGCGGTAAACAGTGTAGGCATTCATCGTCTGGCAACTGGCACGGGAACACGGCAAGTTGGCCAGGACGCACGAAATTTCGCACCACGTCCCCCGAAACTGACGCAGACACGGTGCACGCTTGCGTTCCTCGGAATGGGGCTGAATCGCGCGCGCGGTTTCCGCGCCTGCATCGCATTACGCTGCGAATTGGCCGACGAGCGCGATTGAAATTCGACGGAGTACCACTTCACGGAACGAGCTCGCGATTAAGTAACAATTCCAGGCTGTTGCTCGGATCTGCGCGCTTACGCTCTCCCCCGCTCATTCTCTGTCTCTCTAGTTAGAGCTCTATTACGCGTTCTCTTTCTCTCGGTTGCACTCTCTAGTTGCGACTCTGCAGCAACCGTGTTACCGCTACTCCCATAGAGAGAGGATAAAAGAGTGGGTACTGGATGACTCTTTCATCGCGTTATACGTTTAACTGGCCCGCATTGTAGCCGTGTAACATTTGCGGCGAGAGCATGGGTCTTAACCAGTTTGTAAGTGTATCAAACACGTATTGTTAATTAGACCGTTGGCCAGAGAACCTTTTAGCCTGCAGCTGTGTCTGTTTCGTCTGTCTTTTGTTCGTCCGACGGTGAAATAAATGGGCGAACGCTGAATCGAGAATCGTTGGAAAGGAAGCCGATTTACTAGATTCACGTGAATTTACCAGAGATATTAATACCGTTTTTCTAAAAGCGATTACGTTGTTACTGATATTGTGTTACGTTAATTATTATTATCTGGTACAGTCTGTTTGAAGGTAAAGACTGCTCAGAGAAGGTTCATTATTTTCTTTTTTGTTCTTTCTCTCTCTAAAAGGTTCGTTAGTACACTGCTGTTGGACAAGTGATTTCAGATTTCTTATTTTACAATTATTGAAGTTACGGAATTACTTCCGTAAAGAATTATTCAATAAATTACTTTATTCGTGTAGTATTATCATATTCACCCTTCACTGCATGATTTTATTTCTTTGGGATGAAAATATTGAAGGAACCTCAGCTTTTGTGTTTTATTTAAGGGAAAAATATTAAAAAGAATCATAAGAACATTTTTAGAAAAATAAACGTAATTTAGAATAGTAAGAAACCATATTCTTAGTTTATATATACTAGATTTATTTATTTATTTATTGTTTATTAACTTCCCGATTTTATAGGGAAGTTATTGTAATTTTAATGTGGTCGCATTAACAGCTAGGTGGCTACATATTTTACAATGAAAAGTGTTTTATACAATGGTGAATTTAAAATAGTTTACATATTTTAGTGCTTGATAACATCAGTGTTAAAATTCCGATTTAAAGAGGACAAGTAGAATAATCAATCCAGGGTCAGACACAGAAATTTATTCATAGAATGCTGCCGCATTCATTTCCCCAATTTAGGTGGAAAATTTCCAATTCGAAAATTGAAAAAATCCATAATGGAAATTAGAATAGGGAACATGTACATATGGAAATGTCATATTAATTTTCCAATTGGTTCATCGTAACCATCTTCAGCCATATGACGAATGCATCTCTTTTAATTAAAAGAACTCGTAACCTGGCTGAACGACGATTACGCGAAAACAAATTTCTCATAATCCTTATATCCCTTCTTTGTTATTATTCGACCCGTTTATAATAAATAATAATAATAATAAAAATTTACATTACAGATTGATTTAATCGTTTCTAATGAACCGAATAAATAAACACACGTAATTCCGATAAAATTTTATTAATTATTCTTTCGGAAATAAGCAAAGAAAACATTTAATTTATAATCATTCTGCAGACTATTTCCCAGTGTGCAATTTCCTATCTTTCACATGTATAAATACATAAAATGATCGAAGAATTTTCAAACGCATACTGTTCAAAATTTACCATGAAGTAGAAATCATGTTAGGAGCGAACGAACATGTGTACATTCTAGCGACAACGTTCCTCCAGAATTGCATATGAAGTGTTACACCGAGAGAAGGCTAGAAAAGAATGAAAAATTGTCGGACTGCTGCGAGAGAATGGCATGAGTAAAAGCTGGGCGAGGTAGCCGAAAGTCGGAGGTCACTGTGTAAAGTACGGAGATAGAGTTCGCGTGGTACACTGAATGTTCCTCAACTGTGTTGAGTACACCGAGTTCTCCGCGGTAGTTACCGTAATAGTTTTAAAAATTACCTCTTCATTCCAGCCGATGTGTTAATTGAAACAGACTCGGCTCGCTGTTTAATCCAGACGCTCGCGAAATTAATAATTGGACTGCCGGGATCTATACGCGGCCCCGCTGAAATTGGAAGCTCGATTTTAGTGCCAAACTTACCTCCACTGGCCCCGCAAAAAATAGATATTCACACAGGCGCGAGCACAATTCCATTATTAATCTGTTCTAAAAATTAATACCGCGAATGCCGAATGGGGATCTTAATGTTAAAAGCTTGTCGACCGTCAAATGTGATTGATGCGATTTTTATTTGCATAGATACACTGGAAATTGATAAAGTTTTTCATTTTTTCATTCCAAAGAACCCCGCAATAATTATATTGAAAATGTACAGCCAGGTAAAATCAGTTGGATTTTTCAAAAAATCGAATTATAGTTACACAGTTAAATTTTTATTTTTTCAAGGTTAAAAAACATTCGTACCATAATCTCCCTATTTTTCCTATATTCTACAATGTTTCAGGTTTAATTTTTAAAAAAATTCATCGTTCTATCTCATTCCTATCGGAAGTTCTATGATTTTGACACTTTATGCAGGAATGCCACACTGTGCAGGAATACGAAAAATTAAATACAGTATTAGCGATAGTATTTTGCAAATATCTCGAAAACTAAAAGCGACCCCCGTATATTGTTAATGGAAAAAGTTGTTCAAAATGTCGAAGTCTATAACATATTAAAATTTCATCAAAATCGGATTAGGCAGACCTTTTCTATATAATTATTTCCAACTAATTTTACCAGGATAGATTTTCCATATGATTAGTGCGGGGTTCTTTGATCTTGTTACTTTCATAATACAACACACACATCAGTCACTTCTTATGGTCGGTAGGATTAAGCTGTGGGCCGTCGATTATTACACACGGGACTGTCGGTTGTTCAAGTTTGACGGAAGTTTGTATCACCAGGCTGCGCGATATACGGTTGTCGGTGGGCGTAGGGTCGCGAAGGGCTCGTGGAAACGAAGGGTCGCGTTGGGATGCGTGGTTCTCTCTCGTGTTGCGAGACATACGGAGTTTCTGTGGCACGTTACCGTCCTCGCGACGAGAGAAAGAGAGAAGAGACAAGCTCGACTAACCTCGGCGGCTGCACGTTGTCGTCACAGAGCACACTCTCTCGTTGTACCTGGTCGCATAACATTATTCCTCTGTTTCGGAGAGAGAGGTTGGTGGCCCGGGCCGAGGGTCGACCGCTAACCAACCCTGTGTTTAATTTATCTAAGTATGCGAAGTTCGGCCGCGGTATCGGGAATATTTTGGAGCTGCTACAGAGAGAGAGAGGACCAGGGGACCAAGCAGGAGCAAACGGTGGCAAACCTGGTGAGCGGAGTTTATGGAGGGCCATTCGCGGCGACGACTGCCAGGTATATGAGGAGAACATCGAGAGAGAGAGAGACAGACTCGTCGTTCCGCGAGACCGTTTACGAATACGGAACTCCAATTTCCGGTAACATGCTTTTCCACGTCGCGTACCATTGATTTATCGTCCGCCGGTTGTCCCCCATCCGTTTTCCATAATCCTCTCTTTGCAGCGAACCCGCACGGGCGATATCGTCGGCCGGCCAACAGCGAGCCGGCATCCGTTTCGTTTCAATGCCGTGGCTTCTCTAAGATCTTACTTAACCGTTCGAACACTCCGCAGCTCTATTGTAGAATCTCCGGAAAAATAAGGGAACCGCTGCTTCGAGAATCGAACCCAGGCCTCACTAATTCTCCCCGATCTTACCCGAAATTGCGGGTACCCGAAGTTTATAAACTTTCGGGATCCCGACCCGATCCGAACCCGAAATTTCAGGTACCCGAAGTTTATATACTTTCGGGATCCCGACCCGAACCCGAACAAATCTCCCGACCCGATTCGAACCCGAATTCGCGGGTACCCGAAGCTTATAAACTTTCGGGATCCCGACCCGAACAAATTTCCCGACCCGACCCGATCGGAACCCGAAATCGCGGGTACCCGAAGTTTATAAATTTTCGGGATCCCGACCCGAACCCGAAATATATTCGCGTTCCGGGGGTCCTGATCCCACACTATAATCTGAAAATTCATGCCACCGTTATGAGAAAGAGAGAGAGAGAGAGATAACAGAGAACGCCACGACCCCGTGACCGTTGATTGAATCGCTAGTTTACCGGTGTAAACTGTTGCAGAGGGATAGCACGGCAACTCTGCTCACGCGAGTTTCGACGCGCAGGAGACGGCTCAGACAACGGGCTAATTATTGCGAGGCTCGAGTTCCACGGCTTGATTGAGCAAACTATTCCACATAATTGAGAACGGTTTTGTGTGTTTGTTCTTGCCGTTGGAAGACCACTTTGGATGTTATAAATTGTGAAATTTGAAATCGCATATTAGTTTAATCTATGCATACCTGCGATAATAGATCCCAGAAAAAACTCGTGCGAAAGATTTATGAGAAGTTGTAATTGTAATGCACATGACCTTTTATAATTATAACTGAACACGAAAATAGAGATTGCATAAATAAGATAGGGGAATGTATATCACTCGGAGACAGGAGAGTTCGTTTTTTATTTATTAATGTACTGTTTCGGAGTCGTGCGGTTGGGATTAAAAATATCATTTGTTAGACAGTCCGATTTTATATAAGAGCGATAGAATTGTGTAGGATTCGTTCTATTCAGAAGTGTTCTGAAATCAATATTTATTTCTGGAAATAAAATAGGCGATAGGTTAAAAAGAAACTTGTAAGATTTCAAACGAAAAACATGGGCCTCAAGATGCATCGATTATCTATTTTATACGCCTCATGTTTTTCGTTTGAAATCTTACAGATATTTTCATAGCAACTCAAAATTCAAAATCTAAAATTTTCACCACTGTCTGTACGAAGTTATACAAATTATTTTATACTTTTTAGTCCGTTTTTAAAAACGTGGTATTTTCTTTTAAATTTATTTTTATTTAGATAATTATTTTCTGCTTTTTAGTCTTGTGATTTTTAACATTTTTACCAAGCTATGAAATTATAACAGAGACACGTACTAAATTTCAGACAGTATTGCAACCGCGACATATCGAAAACAATGTCGTAGAGTAAATATTTACAGTAAATATTTAATTGTTATTTCTCTGAAACGGATAGATTTAAAAAAAATATATTTTTCAATAATGCATTGACATCCAGTTCTGATCCATGTATCCAATTTCAAGTTTGTACCTCATCAGAAAGTTAGTTTAAAATCAATTGCAAAATTTCTCACCGAACAGACAGACAAACAAACAACCAAAAAAGCAAACTAATAAAAACGTGGTAAAAAGAAAAATGTAGATACTTTGTAGCCAGCTGCAAAATTAAAAGTTTCTCCACGTCGAGAGACTTTCAAATTGATTAGTTCAAGTTTTCCCTGTTTCTTTTTTTAAATGCCAGATAGAAGCGATATTTTTCATCGAAAAGAGAGAAGCTCGCTTCTCGGAGACAGCGGCGAAGAAACATTGGGATCTCTTTCCGAAGAAACGGGCCCGGCCGTCGTGTGCATCGTATGCATCGTGTGCAACCAGTCTGGCAAGTAGTATAGTCGACGTATACTCAGACAGAGTGCACCGTTCCACTCCACCGAGGCCGGCGGTTGTTTATCCAGGTTGTCGTCGTGAGACGTCGTCGCGGAATCGCGAGACAGTCACGGAATTTCCACCGGGGTGCGTCTTCTCCTCCCCGAGACAATGCGAGCGCAAACCACCCCCTCAGAGAGTTTATTCGTTACCGGGGAGAATGTTTTACGCGAGCGTTTCTCGGTTATCGCGGTGTCCCGGACCCGTCCGCGAATATTCTTCTACACCACCCTCGATTTCTTTCCTTGACGCCCGTGCGAGAACTTCCGGCCGTGAATCGTCTCACCCCTCGTTGCACCCTTGCTTCCCTCATCTTTGTCAAACTCGGAAAAATGCTTCTTCTACACCCCATTAGAAGCAACCAGCGTATTTCTAACTAAAATACAAATGACTATTGTACCTGTCCTTAATTATGAAAGTGGTCTAAGTGAAACAAAACTGAGTTCTGCTGTAAAAGATCCGACAACAATACACAGCCTCCGTGGAACCACGCTAGACCAGACAAGATTATTCGCAATCAGACAGCAGAAGTTATGCAAATTCACTGTTCCGAAGCAGAAGGAATTAAATAAAACTCTATTTTCCTCGCGAACAGTTCCAGCAAGTCCGCCACGAAACAACTCGCCGCTGTCCGTTCGCAATAAATGCGCAAACTTCCACAGTCTACTTACAATATCTCCCTATTACATCAAAGGACTGGAAACAGTTACCTCGGAGAAGTACACCGTTGTTCTCTCGACAATGTTTAAGACTGCCAATTATCGTTCACCCCTTGGTTTTTACCGGTCGATCATCGAACTGTAACAATATTGCGTAAGCACGATGGTTGTTTGAACTGTGCTGCGTGAAACAGTGTGCACTCGGAGTTGAGCTGTTTCGTTTATCAGGGCCCTTTAAGCAATCGTATTCCGGAAAGTTCGCGAGGCGGACGTCGTAAACCGGGTCGTAAGAAAATCGTAGCGGATCCGGGAACAATGTTGCTCTTTCTGAAAACCTTCAAAAAGACTCGCGGGGCTGTCGAGGGAAAACGGGTTGGAAAGAAAGTAGGAGGAACGAGGTACGAAGAAGAAGAAGGCAAAAACTGTTGGAAGGATCGTAAGTCAGGGGGCGGGAAGTTCGCGATGGAACGATCTCCGGTTCCCCGTAATCCGACGCGAACCGTACAGACTCGACCGGCTCGCTTTTAATTAATTCCGTAAGAATGGCGGGAGAGCAGCACTGTATCCACGATACCATCCACCCCCCGTTACACCCTCCGTCAAGGAACAATGCTACGAAAGACAACACGCCGAGAGGGAGAGGGTATCGCTCTCGGGCGTTAGCATCCGCGAGACTCAACGACGCAGCGAAGTAGGGCTTACCTTCCGCTCGTAATAGCTGCTATTTCGTCATTCCGTCGACCTAGCCCCCGCCCCCCGCCCCCACCGCCCCTCCTAATTGTCCCTGTTTCGCGTCTCTTCACCTTCGAGAGCATTAAACGGGAGAGTCGAGTGTTCCTTTGCTTTTCCTCTTCGCCTTACTTCCTTCCTTCCTTCCTCCATCCCCCTTCTCTCACATTCAAGAGGTGAGCCTCGTCGTTATCCGGGCCGATCGGTGCTTAACCGGCGACATTGACTGCTTCGCTGATCATTCGCGACAACGCACGTCCCTCCGACGTGGAAAACTTCGCGAGGCCACGTCGTTCCTCAAAGGAAAATTTTTTTTCCCTAGCAGTTCACTGAACGCTTTTACAATGAATTACTAAAAAATTAACTATTCCTCTGTTACAAAGAAAATTTGGGACAAAGAGTCACGCAAAATCAAAAATCGGGAATGAAATTTCGGTATTGATTTTAATGACCTCAATGTTGTCCAGCTCATCATTCTGAACAATTTTTCCCAATACATGTTACCGCCTATCGGTTTTACTTTTCGAAATATTTGTAAAAAACTATTGCTAATACTGTATTGAATTTTCCTTATCTTGGATTTTCGTATATCAGCATAGGCGATTGCTGAACGGCGTTTTTAATCAAATACAAAATGAATAACACAGGTATACAATATACAACATATATATAAAACCACAACTCATTGTGTGCGTGCAGGAATACGAAAAATTCAATACAGCATTAGCAATAGTTTGTTGCAAATATCTCGAAAACTAAAATCGAGAGGCGGTAACATATATAAGCAAAAGTTATTCAGAATGATGAACTTGAGAACATATTTTAAGATCATCAATATCAGTGAAGAAGGCCTTAATTTAATTTCGGTAAATAATTAACGAAATATCTAGAGCGTGATCCGCAATTAGGGTCTGGCCAGGATTATTCCATTTGGAAAAGAAGAAGACGAAAAAGCGGCGTCGACAAACAGAAGGAAACGGAACCGAGGGCCGATTTATGGGCCTGTAATCGCGGACGATAAACCAGGGATTAAGCAGCTGATGCGATAATGCCTGCATAGTTCGGCGGTTCCGGCACGGGCTGGAAAGCTTGCGGTTCGCCGCCACCGTCGGGTCACGGGCTCGTGTGACGGACAAAGGGCGACAATTACAACCCTGCCAGCCACGTCAGGGTTTCATATAGCCCCGAACTGCTGATGGTGGGTCAGCTATCCGTTTTGGTACACACGCGTGTACTCGAGCGGCTCGTAAATCCCGGAACGATGGACCGATCTCTCCGAAACCAACCAACGTTCTTCACTTTCGGCGAATCTGACCGATCATCGAAATCCTCGATGATCGACCGCGAACAACTTGTCGGACTTGTTAAGAGGTACCCTGTTCTTCTCTAACCCCTCGTCCTATTTTAACGAGTCACCCTCGCCATGATGTTAGGCGTTTCTTTTTAGATCAAAAAATAAAATTTATTTTAATATATTATAATTTAATATAATAATATTAATTAATTATTTATTTATTGATGCCGTAAACCATGGAGGTTTACACAGCATACATTGTAGCTTCTAGTGTAACACTTATAAAAAAATATATATAATGAAGTATATAATATATTATTAAAAAATATATAATATATTATAATTTAATATAATAATATTAATTAATTATTTATTTATTGATGCCGTAAACCATGGTTGGTTTACATAGCATACATTGTAGCTTATAGTGTAACACTTATAAAAAATATATATATAATGAAGTATATCTTAATATATAAGAAGAAATTAATATAAATGGTAGACAACAAAAAATGAATAGTGTAGGGAGGATAGTGTTTGCCCCATAAATAATTAGTAGAGAAATATGCATTTCTATGCATTTATGTTGAAATTGGCTGGGTGAAATATAACACAATAAATTATTAGAAGAATTTAACAAGGGTGTTATCTTGTTTTCAATGTAAAGATGCCATTAAGGGATAAAATGAATTTTTATTTAACTCCTGCTTCCCACAAACGATGCAGAACACTTTTATTTTGCATAAAGATCCATAGTCTAGATCCATAATTAGCTTGTACATTGTATAGAGTAGTTATAGAGTAACTTCTCAACAAAAGAAGAAATGTGGGCATTGAGCCACGATTTTTCCCATGTGTAATGTTTTTGATTTCGAGAAAAAATGTTTTGTTTCGAACCGGTCTAGTGCGGCAATTCGTCAAGTTGACTGTTTGACGGTACTTGGTTTTCGCAATTTCCACGTGCCTGCTGGTTACGCGTGCTACGAGTATTCCCACGTTTGTGACAGCTCAAACGAACCCGCGCCCTCCGAGCTGGCACGGGTGTTTGACCGCTCGAGGATTTCTTCCGCGAAACTTAAGCACGAAACCTCGTGACGACCGGTGACATCAGAGGAATGGAACCGTGAAAGAGAAAGAGAGAATAGAAACGATACGAGTTTTAGTACTCTTGAACAATGTTAGTATTCCATTCATTTGTGTCATAAATCCATCAAATAATTTCGTTTTTTCATCCAGAAAATCACTTCGTTTCCTCAAGGGAAAATGAAAGCCAATTTTATCATCGATTTTTATTTTAATAATTACTATACTGTGGATCTTGATGCATTTACAGGAAAATTCAGAAGATGAAATTCAAAATTGTTGAACAATTTTAAGAATTGAAGATGTCTATATATGATTTCAATTTGTCAATTTGACACAGTTTTACCGAAATAAGTTATACTTGTTACACTGTTATTTGTGAGCAAATAACATTTTTGTAATGCGAAACATGTAACCACAAAACCCCTAAGATGCTAACTCATCATGTTTGAATGAAAAAAACATTGATTTTTTTGTGTTAATTTGACACCGAGGGATAGATTCAGTTCGTGAAATGTGGAACAGATGAGGGTTGAAATAATTAAGGGAAGAAATAACGGTAATTATGTAGAATAGGTCTGCATACTCCGATTTTGATGAAATTTTAATATGTTATAGACTTCGACATTTTGAACAACTTTTTCCTGTTCCAATATAGAGGGATTGCTTTTAGTTTACGAGATATTTTCAAAAAACTATCGCTTTACATTTCCACGGTGCGTGCAGGAATACGAAAACTTCAATACAGTATTAGCTATAGTCTTTTCCAAATATCTCAAAAACTAAAATCGCCCCGCTATATTGGAAAAGGAAAAAGTTGTTCAGAATGAATTACTGCATAACATATTAAAATTTCATCAAAATCGAACTACGCAAACCGTTTCTATATAATTACCGAAACCACATTCAATTTAGCTACCATTTCTTGCAATCGATGCAGACAATTTTTATTTTGCATAAAGATCTGCAATCTCCTGATAACAAATGTCACGCGAAGAACGAAATCGCCTTCGAGCTAACAGAATTCTATAGACGATTGATAGGTTGGGCTCCGTTAAGAACAGTATTTTAAGCGATGGTTCCTTCGGTTCGTTACACGGTACTTCTCCGGAGCCAGGCACCATAATTTCATTGATCTCGGTGGTCGGTGGGAGAACACAGTAAGTCAGCTCGTTCGCGGGTTAAACGACGCGGAACGCGCGTTATTGTATCAAGTTACACCTTCGCGGCAGTAAAGCGCGTGCCGTTGCGAGTGTAACGGCAATTGTTAGAACACAGTGGCGCGCGGTTGGTAGTGGGGCACGAGCTGCATTCGAGCCGTAGTAAAAGTTTGTGGTAAATGTTATTGTAGTCGAGCCAGGGAGAGAAACAGAGAGAGCGAGAGAACGATATAGAGAGAAAGCGTTGAGCTCTTTCGAGGAACTCTAGGCTTATAAACGTTACCACAATCTGTTACCACGATCGAGCGCTAACCATGCCAGCGGCCAAAGTCATGGTCGCATCCAAGGGCTCGCTCTTGAGACAATAAAAGCATCATGATGCTGGAAACTATGCTGGCACACGAGTCGGTCCACCAAATTCCCAGACACGTCCGGTCCGAATCGATTCGCCTAACGCATTCCGTTTCTGCAGCTGTTCTGCAGCTAAATAATAAATCATATACTATAGAGGGGAGATTATGGTTAATTTTTAATCTTGTACTACGATCGAGACATTAACGAGATAGAAGAGCGACGTTAATAGCTGCATAAATGAAACTAGGATAACTATTCAACCATTGTTATTTTATACGAGCGACAGTAATAGCTGCATAAATGAGACTAGAATAACAATTCAACCATTGCTATTTTATACGTTGAGTCAACACATTATGTTTCATTCAAGTCACATTTTTAAGAAGTACCGTATTTTATTGATAATTGTCCCCGAAACGGGTCTGTCCAGGTACAATTATCGGCCAGGGATACTGTTCTTTAAAAAAATAATGAAATAATGAAAAATAAAGACGATTTGTAATTGGATTACATCTGACGACGTGGACATAAAATACTGAATGGGTGAATTTTCACCCTGAGGAACGTACGAGGGTTAAAGACGTAGATAAAAAATTGGTTTCCGTTTTCCTCAGAGAAAAGGGGATGACTCTCCGAACGAATTAATAATTATGAGGAGAATCGAGGATGCAGGAAGTGGAAGAAGGAAAGCTGAGGTTTGCACAGTGTTTGGAAGGAGCGGAGAGGGTTATGATCACCGGTTGATGGAAAAGAAGGTGAAGGAAATAATGCTCGAGGGCTGAGAATTTCTTTGCTCGCGGCTTTGTCTGGTCTCGGACGCGTCGCGACGCGGCTCGACGCGGCCGCTTTCGAGTATTCCGCCGTTTAAGCGGTTCTTTGTGGCCTCGGCCTCGAGTGTCGGCGCCGCTGAAGAGGCGGTTTCCTGCTGCGCTCGGTATTTTCGAGCGAATCGAGAGGAATTTCCTCTCGCTCGGCCAACGCCGGCAATTCCTTCGAACCCCGGCTATCTCGTATCGCGGTCGAAATTACACCGGGCGGTGAGTTACGTGTTCGTAACAGGTTACGAAGAACGAGTTTCACCGAACGGGAAAACTCACTCTCCCTCTTCCTTTTCCCTTAGCCTTTTTCCACGTTTAACTGTTTCCCTTCGGTGCACTTCTCGACCGGCATAAATACGGGCGTGCGCGCGAAAAGCGTCTACCAAATGTTGCGCGTATTATGAAAAGCCATAAACCAGACTTCAACCAGTGTACAGGTTTTTCTACGGTGAGACTGAACGTGTACTGGAAGGATCGATAGACTGGTACAAGGACAATTGCGAAAGGTGACTATGTAGAGACTGTATTTCCTTTGAGACATTCTACTTTAGGGATAGTTCGCGTTCTGACCCTTTGACGCTGAGCAAGGCGTCTTCGGGTGTCTATCGTTCTCTGGTGTCTCTGAGACCTTCTCAAAGGGCTAAGGCGAGATCTTGGATATTCGAGGTGCTCGCGTACAATGGTTTTGTGTTCTAAAAGGTTTTCTTAAGATCTCTGTAATCGACTCGTTCCTCCGCCAAGAAAATAAATATTGTTGTGTGGCTGTAACTTAGATATTTACTTCTATAGTAAAGGTAGACTATTACAGAAATAAATCCGTGATCAATTTTTTAAGGCGAGAAGGAGTCTGTTTCCAAGACACTCGTAACTAGACTGTGAATCTTTGTGCATGATAAAAATTGTCTGCACTCTCTGCAAGATACAAGAACCACAGAATACATTCCTTCCCTCAACCCTCATCCATCGTGTCAATTTGACACAGTTTTCCCAAAATAATTTATACTGTCCTGTTATTTCTAGATAAATTTTCCTGAAACTTCATGTCACTTTTATTTTTTCAATGCGGAACGCATAACTGATATGTCTAAAATGTATACTCATCAATTTGACTGGAAAAATATTAAATTTTTTTTTATTTTGTGTCACTGTGTCAGTTTGACACCGAGGTACACATTCAGTTCGTGAAATGAGGGATGGATGAGGGTTAATAATTGGAGCAGGTTAAAAGTAATGTATTGGCAATGGATTTGTGTTATGTCGATCGTAATATTAAGATAGTTAATTTTAATAAGTTAATTTGCAAGAGAGAGAGAGAGAATACCCAAACATTTCGACTCGGATTCGAATCATTTTATTCGAGACCACGTTTGCTATTAAAAATGTTTAATTGTAGAGAAAAATAAAGGTGGTGTTTCGTCCTAAACTAGAAATTAGCTTACTGTGTAGAGTTTGATCGAACCGTTGCGCCGATAAAATCATTTCCAATTATTCTACTGACAATGTTCGATTTTTTAAAAAGGTTATCCTGTTTGAAATTACAGATGCACATTATTATGATAAAGGCATAAAGATCCTCAGTCTATTCGTAACAATATGAACCGGGGAGAAGGGAATGCGTGGAAAAAACGAGAAAACGGTGGAAGCAAAAAGGGAATAATTCTTCTGGAGAACAACCGGCGGTGTGGCCGAGTTATCGCAGGTGGCTGCGCGGAAGCTGCGAAGTAGCGTTCCGGCGAGGTGTGAAGTTATTTTTTTCACGCACCGGGAACGGCAATTTCGCGACGGCTTCACGCACGATCGACGTTATGACAACACGAGGCAGGCCGGGTAACTCGAACGTGTATATCGACCTCGGGGGCCGTTTCTATCCGCAGGTGTTCGCCGGCCGGTCGATCGATCGATTGCCGGAAATCCAGTCGGGCCGGCCCGAACAAAACGCGTCCGACGTTCTTTTTGTTTCGAAACCAACCCCTACCCTCCATTCCGTCGCCCATCGTGCCGCCCACACTGTGTCTGTGTTGCCGATCGACGGTCTCTGGTAACGAACCTACCGGCGACCTGCCCGAATCCTAGAATTCCGGCGATCCCTTTCAAGCCGAAATACCGATACGCCCCGAAGCAATACTATTTTCCAAACGTTTCCCAGCCACACTGTACGGCCCAGATTACTGGGAGTACGGATTACTGGGCCAGCTACTGACACGAAGAGTTTACGGCAAAGTAGAAAATGGTCACAGTTGACAATTTTCCCAAAGAGAAAATTTACTTGATCTTTTAAAACAATTTTAATTGTTCATTGAAAATTTTTAGACATATTATAGTTACTCCGGTGGTTCAATTCAATCTTGGAATGAATGGGGTGAGCTACTGACCCAAGGGTTTTCGGGAAAAAATAGGGAATGGTAACAGTTGACAATTTTCCCAAAGAGAAAATTTAATTGATCTTTTGAAACAATTTCAATCGTGGATTGAAAAATTGTAGACATATTGTAGTTACTCTGGTGGTCAATTCAATCTTGAAATGAATGGGGTGAGTTATTGATACCAAGAGTCCTCGGGAAAAAATAGGGAATGGTAACAGTTGACAATTTTCCCAAAGCGAAAATTTATATGATCTTTTAAAACAATTTCAATTGTGGATTGAAAAATTGTAGACCTATTCGAGTTACTCCAGTGGTCCAATTTGATCTTGAAATATATGGGGTGAGCTACTAGCATCAAGAGTCCACCGAAAAGTAGGGAATGGTAACAGTTGACAGTTTTCCCAAAGCGAAAATTTATATGATCTTTTAAAACAATTTCAATCGTGGATTGAAAAATTGTAGACCTACTTGAGTTACTTCGATGGTCCAATTTAATCTTGAAATAAATGTATACAATTTTCCATCACCTAACTCAAGTGTTGTGCAATGAAAATTGCATACAACTGAAAACGGAGGGGACACGGTGCAGCAGGGAGTTCCAACTTGTGGCTCGCGAGTGATACGAGCTCCTTCCCCCACTCTTAGACTTCATCGTTATCCCCACTCGTCTCCCCATTCGCTAACTCTACAGTTGTACGTAGTAGTGGGGAGTGGTTTGAATGGTGGGGGACCTTTTCCAGTTGGAACTCCCTACCGTACAGTATCGTTTGTAATAAAGTGATATCGGCTAGTGAAGTGAATGCGGCTTGAAATGAGTGAAAAGACTTACTGGTTTCCGGAATTCTCGTATCGTGAGCGACTAGAAGCTGGGCCGCGAGCGAGGCCCTGTGTCCGGAAGTACTCTCGGCCACGCACTCGTATGTACCACTGTCCTCTGGCTTCGCGGAGGATATCACCACTTTCGATCTCCGTCTGCAAACAAAATGACGCACACGGTACCATTAAAATCACAGTTCACCGAGCAGATTGGCAACGATTCAACGGAAGTGCTCGCGGCGATCATTTCCGCGAGTAGACTACGGTTCTCGGATCGGGTGTGTCCCACAGCCAGATTAGCTCGTTCATTATCTTTTCCGTGGAGTATACCGATATCCTGAGGACCGCGTTCTCGTCGTCTACTCTCCTCCGGAGATGATTCCGCAAAGTTCGGGGCAAACAGGAAGTTTTCACTGGGAAGCAAAGAGGAAGAGAGAGAGAGAGAGATATTCGAACACACCCATACCGTCTTGGTAAGAGCAGCGGGTTTAGAGCAGACTGAAATTTCTGGACTTCCATCCGAGGGAAACTCGTTTTTCCGTATGAAGAAGCCGAAACTTCTCTTCCTGCCAGCAGACACGACGAACTTGGCAACCAGGCGTGCGCTCTCTCGCAAATTTAATAACTTTTCGAACGTCGCGGATTACTCGCGGCCGGAATTCGGCTCTAGCACAAATATCGATGCCGATCGGCGACCCGACATCTAACCGCCCCACCCAGTTTCATTCTTGCAGAATGTTTGCACAGTAACCTCCTAGGGATGACGTGACCTGCTACTTTTGAATCACTCGTGATTCGATCACGTTCGATTCCAGTCAGGATGATTTTTCACAGTGATTCGCGATTTACGTGATCGCTTCTGATTGGCCCAGAACGTAACTGTTCCTCGCGCAAATCACATTAACAAGTTGGTCGCCAAATATGAGTGACGCTCTTCTTGTTCGAATTAATTAAATATACCCTAATAGCACATTTTTTTCATATGAGAAAAATATTGGATCAGAATATTGTATACATGTACAATGTACAAGAACAATTATCTGTATATTAGGAAAAAATATTCTACTTCCAATATGAAATAAAGATTCATTTAATATTTTATCTCGTAACATGAAATAGATATTTTCTGCATATTTAAAAATAAATATTTGTTACTTAATATAAAACAAATATTGTATGTACATTTCAATATTAAACAAAGATTGAATCTATTTTAATATTATACGAATGTGTACACAATATTTTGAGCTACTAGGGTAGGATATAGGATATACAACATACAAATATTCCTACAACAATTGTTAAGTAATACCTTGGTATATTGTAAAACTTTACGCACAGCATACATGGAAAAACGAAATACGGTTCAAGCCCGCCCCAGAAGCACAATAACAAATCATTTACAATTTACTTTTAATCGTAGATCAGGAATCCATCACCCTGACGCGTTCCATAAATCAACCGTCAAGCCCGCGACTGATTTACGCGCAGAAAACTCGGCCAACTCGTTAGCAATAAATAAATAAACAACCCCGAAATCGATCGCCTTCCTGGCTGTATTCTGTTTCCTAGACCCGACTAGAACTACATCGTCGTCAGCCCCGTTAATTCGTCCAGCATTCACGGAATATTATATTCTCTTTGGAAAACGGAAAATGGTAAAGACCCGGCAAGTTTCTGGCAAGGATCATCGGCGGAGGGTTAAGCAGGCGGAAGCTAGTGAATGATGGCCGCGAAAATGGAGGGGAATTCGCATCGAATTTCCCGAGAAACTTTATCGTAACGGGAGAAGCCAGTTACCTGTCCGACAGTTTAAAAGCAGAAGTCGTGCTTTCAGATTCCTCGACATCGACGACCAGTTCGAGCATTTTCGAGAGAGAAAGAGAAGGAAGGGAGAGAGGTAGGGTTTTAAGGCAGTGGAGTGTTACGATTAAAAGCCAGTCAACGTTTATTGTTCTCGAACGTCGCACTGTGGGACGAAACGACCTGACGACGATCAAAAACCTGTAAATCGTTACTAGATTATTACTTACTTTATGGAAAATAAAAATGTTCCACCTGAATTGATACAAGCTGGGGTGAAATAAATATTCAATCTCTTGTTGCGTGTGTTTAGTAGGTTAAAACTTTTATAATAGTAGATTGATGAATGAAAAACTTCTCGATCAAAAATGTAATAAAAATTAAACTTTTGATTTAATAACAACAGCAAGTTTGCAAATTAATTTAACTCAACGTTTCGATCCCTGTATGGATCATTTTCAAGAGATACATTTTTGCGTCTGAAAAATTAATACGTTTATAATAAACTAGAAACAAAAAGAGAATTTCCGACACAGCTGTGGAAACATATATTAAACAAAGATTAAGAAACACTTACTCGCTGTGGCAAGATAATTAAAAAAAAATACAAAATAATGAGTTACATTATATAATGTATATTATAATGAATTACATTACAGCCTTTATGTAATTGTGGAATAATTACACAGAGAGGAATAATTACCCTTTCGCTGTGCAATTATTAAGCATAAACTGAATGCTTAAATTGTTATTTAATATACTCAATCCTACACAGAGGCATCATTCTAAAGGACAATATAATTTTCGATAAACAAGCGTTATCATTTTGCATTATTAATTATAACTCATTAATAAAACATTTAAGAGCATACGTTCATATAACATTTTTTTCTTACATTTGCATGTAGCTGGCAAAGTTTGGCAGGAAAAAACTAGGACACCCTGTATATATTCTCGCTTTAAAATGTCACAGTTGTATTCATTTTTGTGGTATCACTGGATATATTGTAGTATCGAGATATTAATTATGCAAGACCTGAAGATCGGCGTCTTACGGTAAATGAAAAGCAGCGAGAGTCGAGGATCGTTTGTATCAAGGATCGAGCGCGTCTTCTCCGCGAATAATAGAATGCTGTGAGCCTCGTTATCGAGTCTAGCGGCTCGAAAGTGGCGGGTAAACAGCGTCGTCAAAGAACAGCTCCGCGAAATCACGCTTTGAACACGGTTCACGACGTGCTGGCACGTTCATCCGGTGCCTTTCGATGAAAAACCAACGCCAAAACGGAGTCAAAGCACTTGTTATAAAACGCCACGGAACTACCTGAGAAAATTACTGTTTCGTAACCCACGGAAGCGTCCTCGCGAGGACGAAACTGTTAAACGAATTCATTTCTTTCCCGCAGTTGCAGAACGGAGTTTCGCGGTGCGTGAGTTGGGAAAGTTGATTACCGGATATAACGAGGGATGAAGCAAGTTCTATAAGACGCAATAATGCGAAAGAGGGATACGCCTCTTTCCTGTAAGCCACTTAGCGCTGTACCTTGCGATTAGATTGCGGATCTTTATGCAAAGTGAAAATATTCTCTGGCTCGATTTACGACGGAGCCACGCGGAAGAGAAATTTATTTCTCGACGGGGTTTTTCGTACCAAGTGTGAAAGCAACGTAGCAAGCAGTGCTCTTGAATATATTTTGCAGGAATTCGTTGTTTGTCTCGCCTATCCATTTTTGTCGCGAGCGAAACATTTAAAGAATTCGAGAAAACTCCACTCGTTATTTTCAAGCTACTAAAATTAGTGAAATCGAAACGTTTGAATAAACAACGAGGTCCGGTGTACTTTAATTGAAAGCATGGTACAATCGCATGAAATTTAACCAAACAGAATCCCGAAATTTTGACAAGTCGCTTTTAGCGTCCGACGCTCCCATTGTTTTTTTAGCGGTTTATCGCGGACTATGACGGAATTCTATCTAGTTTCTCGGTGGTTCTACGTCCTCCATAGCCCCTGGTTGCTCGATGCTTCAGTATTATTACTCGATTCAGCGAGTCCGCACGGAAGTTCGAGTGGACTCGGAGAAGCTCGATAACGCGGATGGATTTTCAACTTCGGGTTGGCTGGATGTCTCTTGATATTTCCCCGGACGTCGGACACGTTTCGCCCACAGCGTTTCGTTCTAGCTAGTCAAGTGTTTAACTTGTATGTACAAATAATTCCTTGACGTAAACGACACTGTGTATAGCGGATGTTGATAATCTTCTAAAAAAATTAATCTCCTCAATGTGTTTACAAAAAAAAAGTAAACAGACGCTGCATGCAAGAATACAGAAAATTGAATACAGTATCAGCAATAGTTTTTTGCAAATATTTGTAAAAGTAAAAGTGATCCCACTATATTGGAGAAAGAAAAAGTTGTTTAAAATGTCGAAATCTATAACATGTTTAAATTCCATCGAAATCGAAGTGCTTAACTTGTATGTACAAATAATTCTTTTACGTAAACGACACTGTGTATAACGGATGTTGATAATCTTCTAAAAAATCTCATTCCCCACAATGTGTTTACAAAAAAAAAGTAAATAGACGCTGCGTGCAAGAATACAGAAAATTGAATACATTATTAGCAATAGTTTTTTGCAAATATTTGTAAAACTAAAAGCAACCCCTTATATTGGACAAGGAAAAAGTTGTTTAAAATGTCGAAATCTATAACATGTTTAAATCCCATTGAAATCGGAGGACAATAACCTTTTCACATTGAATATTCCTGACTCTACAATTCTTTAGCAAATAAGTTTGCTCTATAGAACCTTTGGTATCTCGTTTTTTCCCTTTTTCTTTTTGTTTTTCGACACGGAGGTTAATTTAAATTATACAATTTACAGTGTTTTAATTTTTACAAACGCAATTATACATAAAAAGTTTTTCTTGACCATTGAAAAGGTTATAGTTACTTGCAAAATTGCTTAGTTATCTTAGTTACCTAGGATTGTATAGCTTGAAAGGCTCGATTAGGAAAAGAAGTGGAGGACGCGTCAGTGGGACGAACGCAGAAGTTTGTAGGATATAAATGTAACCGCGGCCTAAGGTTCTTACTCACGCATTTCTAACCGATGCCGTCGTGTTCCTTCCTCTCGCATTTATTTCGATTCGCGACAAAGTCCACCGTTTCCGTCCTCATTGATGAGTCACCGCGTGAAGCAACAAGACCATCTCCGTGCAAAGAGAGAGAAAGAAACCGAAAGTGAACGTTGCACGTCGGTCTTGCCAAGAGAACCGGCTTCGATTTAAATCGGTCGTATTATCCTGCGTCCAGAAATATCCCGAGGATCTCTCGGAGAAACTTTCCGCGAAAGAACTGTATTCCCGTGGATCGAGAGATTTTCATGGCTGTCTCGGGCCGACGCGGAAGAAGCGCAAGAAAATGTTGGTTAATCGATCGTCCGGCGAGACCAGGCCAGACGAGAGACGAGACTTGAAAATTATTGACGTTGCGAGGCAACGAAAGAAGGTCGAGAGGCCACTCGATTCGAGGAGGAAACCTTGCGAGACCGATCCATCGGCGAGGGTGGTCGCTACTACTACCACCCTGAGCCCTTTGTCTTGCTAGGGCCACGCTAGAACTCGAGGGTGCGCCAGCAACTTTGATGCCTGAACCGGCTCCAAAAACCGCTTTGTAACGATACACCTCTGAACGGCCAAAGAACCGCGCGCGGCCTCTCGTTGTCAAAAATCGCTGCTGGATATCGACCCCTGATGCACCCAAAGGGATCACCAAGAGAAGCATTGTCCAATGATAACGAATTATCTAATTATTAAATTCCTTTCTTTATTTACCTCGTAATACAAAGCATCCACTATTTTATAATAATATAAAATCCACTATTTTATCAATTATAGACAGCAACAATTTTGCAAATTATTTAAACGTTCATCTCAACGTTTCCATCCCTATAAGGATCATTTTCAAGAGGGACATTTTTGCGTCTGAAAAATAATACATATGTAGTATAGATTGAAAAAATATTGCAACACATTTTAAGGAAGTTTAAGGAATTTTAAGGAAGTGCCAAAAATCTTGCACTTCCTTAAAATTCATTATTTTAGTGTGGTGTTCAAGATGGTTCCGAAGCCATCTTAATAAAGTAGATCCAATAGAGAAATAAATATAAAACCATGTTCTTTAATAAAGAGCACACCCCTAGTTAAAATCAATTCTATTGCAGGGGGTGAGAAAGTCAAGTGCAAAATGAAGTATATTTTGTCGGTGAACGAACAACTTGGAATTGTTGTCTTCATGCTGACCTTCCAGTGCAAAGAATAAAGCGGAAGTGGTGGCGGTGGACGAATCCGGAAATCGTGGGAACCGGAAGTGGAGTGGGGGATGAAAAAAAGCTGGAAGAAGAATGGGGCAAAGAGACGGTCCAGGCTCTTGACGAATCAGGGCGTAACCACGATATATAGAGGCTGGTAGACGGCTCGCCGTCAACGACGAGACTCCCGCGAAGAGTCTCTGGAACCGACTGGATGGTTAGGCGAGATTAGGTGGCGGCGAGAAAGGGAGGGAGTGCTGGAGGTTCGAGCGGCTGAAAGCTCTCCAGAGGACTTCACCGGTGTGCCGGTGGCCACTTCATCCTCGCTAAGAACTATACCAGATTCTCTTCGGCGTCTTTTCTGCGCGGCAACTCCAAACGACACCCCTCGGACTTGAAGCCGAGACCTTTGTCCCGATAAGTCGACCCGTCGTCCCGTTTCACGTCTTTTTGCACAGCCAAGACACACAACGACACGAATCGACCATCCCGCCAGACGCCGACGGATCTCCCGACGTCGATTCGAACGGATCCGATCGACAATTGCGATTTCAGCCTGTAACTCGACTCGATGTCGCGCCGATTTTAGCTGCCACGTTATCGCCACGGTTTTCCGCCGGCTTTCCAAAGCTTTCACTATTTCGATGCTCTCTTTGAGTGGACTGTGAAACACCACGCAACAATGGGAAAGGCTGGATATGTCTCTATTATTTATAACGAAAGAAACCTCGAACGAGGTAAACTTCTTCTAACCCCTTGCACAGATTATTATATTTAATATCTTAATATCTATCATATATCTTAATCATATCTTAATAAATATCATAATTATTTAATATCTTAAATATATTATTTATTTTATTATATTTTTTAATTATATTTTATTATATTTATTATATATTTACTTAAATATATGATATTTAAAAATCGTGACATTTATTTTTTCCTTGGCAATTGCGACTAATAACAATTTTAAAAAAGAATACAAGTTATTTGGTCCAATTTTGAAAAATCTTTTCGTTTTTCAAAGGTGTACCGACACTTTGTACACTCACTGTATATTATTAACCATCTGCCTTGTAACAGGAATTACTCTGAGCAGCACAAGTTCTGGAGGTAATTAAAAACGCAAAAAAATTGTTGAAAATTTAACATGATATAATTCTTTTAATATTTATAATATAAATATTTAATGTTTAATATTTATAGCAACTTACAGTTTGCACATTTTAACGTCTTCTTATGGGGAATTCATAAAATTCCACTTCAAAACTCCATTTTTTGTATATATATGTAGTAAAAATTATGTAATTAATTATGTTCAAAATTTATCAGTATTCACTAAACAGTTACACAGCAAAAAATTATAAACTGTTACAAACCGTCAAATGTAAACAATATGAAGAAAATTTGATTAAAAAATAAATAGAACATGAAATACACTAATTAAACGAAAGCTTTTTAAATTATTCAATTTTATTAATACCAAATATACTCATGAATTTCTTGTACTTTTGTCTCACATCGATCAATTGATAATGTTCCATCGAGCAAGTCGAATTCGGAAGAACAAAAAATTCGTATGTAAATCGTGTCACGTTTCGCGAACGAAATGGAAGAACGTCCGCGAGTTAAATACGTCGCAATCACGGCTCGGCCGTTGCAGAAATTGTTAAATAACAAACCGCCGCGTTACACTTGGCCGGCGGTTCTTAATATCGTTAGCCGCCGTCGCGTCTGGGTTTTCGCGCGAGAGAAAATAACGTGATTCCGTGTGGCGGATCTAATTTTCGGCGGGTGCGTGCGCGACCGCTCTGCGCTTCCCCGTTACATATCCGTGGAAAACAGAGTCCGGAACCAATAACGCCGCAATATTTTCCAGCGCGCGTGTCTCTCCTTCGCGAGGTGCACAAACAAGCGGCGAGAGTCCGCGCATCGCGCTGGTTCGAATACCTGTGCAAGCTTCATTTGCCGCGATGGAGAACGAAAGAATACAGTGCCACCCGAACCGCGATAAACAACATTATCGATTCGCACCCATGCCCGCGGGCGACGCGAATCCAATTAATATTCTCTATTTTTAATTATAGCAAATTGCCTTAGTCTCGGTTCGAATAATAAAGTTACAAAAGATTATTCTAAAATTTAATTTTCACGTGATTTTTATACAATTTTTCTGTATTTGTGAGTGGCGCTTACACAGCTAGAAACAATTCATTCTTATATCCATTTTGTGAATCAATTTAATATATTCTTTTATAGGTCTGTTTAGTTTAGCCAGATCACGAAAGTCACAAAAGATGATTCTAAAATTGAATTTTCACGTAATTTTTATACAATTTTTCTGTATTTGTGAGTGGCGCTTACACAGCTAGAAACAATTCATTCTTATATCCATTTTGTGAATCAATTTAATATATTCTTTTAAAGGTTTGTTTAGTTTAGCCAGATCACAAAAGTCACAAAAGATGATTCTAAAATTGAATATTTTCATGTAATTTTTATACAATTTCTCTGGTAACGGCGTACAGGACAAAAAAGTAGAAATCTCAAGCTTTAAAATGGTTCTTTTTTCATTAAATTTGGATAAATTTTAGCAAAGTTACAACAGTTTCAATATTGAGCAAATTATTATCCGCACTACAAACTTTACGATCTGATATGTTCCTCTTTATGGACAAATTTTGCACAGAAAATATCGGTTTCAGGAAAACGACATACAGTATCAAAGTAGAAATTTCAAGCTTTAAAATGGTTCTTTTTTCATAAAATTTGGTTAAATTTTAGAAAAGTTACAGTCGTTTCAATATTCAGCAAATTTTGATTTGGTTGTGGCGCTGAAATCAGGCGAATACCCTACTGTTCAACGTCGGATCTGGCTAAAATAACTTGACTTTAATTAATTCCTGAATAGAATAAGTTTCGACTGCCATAAATTGTAGTATTCCTTGGCAAAATATATCGAAAGCCAATTTCTTTATAAGTCTCGTTTAAATAGTAGTCTCTGTGTACGTACAAAGGAACACTACGATAAAAATATTATTCCTGTTAAGCTAAGATGGAGGTTTGAGGTTGAGGTGCACAAATGGGGCGCGATTAACGTCATAACAAGCGGAATAATATGACAGTTTATTTTCCAGCCGAGCAAGGTACGAAAGGGAGAAAAGGAAAGGTGCAATATCGCCGCGGCCCTTTGACCGTCGAGAGGGCTCGCGAAGCAGAAGCTGAAAGGTGCATGACTGAGAATAAGGAGGATGACGGGGCAACGGAACGAGCAGAGATAAAACGTCGACCGGAGGCCAACGTTTATTTCGACGATCAAACGACGGGCAGCGCGTTATTGCCGCGGAAGACGCGCGATTGCGTCGAAGAAACGGAATCGTGGATTAAAGCTCGGCTAATGTAACAGAGGAGAACGGGCCGAGAGAGTTAGCTCGGTAGCCGTTTTATGAAAAAGCCAAACAAATATTGAGTGACAAAGGCGAACCGGGTGGAAATAAAACGTCGGACGAGCAACGCGACGCTTTATTTCACCGTTGGCTCTCCCCGCAGATAAATCGGCGAGCCGGACGCGTAGACTAAACTGTTTCGCATAAACGACACGCTCTATCCGTCTCGCGTCGGGAATTCATCGCGACGATATTATTTTCGGTGTCAAGGCTGTCGCAGGGGACGTCGAATGACACAATTTTTCAATAAGAACGTCCTCTCCGTTACGATAGGGAAGAATGACAACGGGAAGGGTCGCTGAGCCGACGGTCGAGTGTTGCCTTTTCCGTCGACGACGCATTCAGACTCTATCTGCCTCTCTTTCTCTTCCTCTTTCTCGATGACACTCTCTCGCGGCTCTGAATGGTCGCGGCGAGGCCATTGATGGGTCACGATATTTATAACCGGGCCAGCGTGCGAGCTTCTGACTACCTGTATACTTTAGAGGAAGCTTCTCTCTTCCTCTTTCTCTCTCTCTATCTAATAGAAATAATAAAGTACTCATATCAACTTAATACATTCTTTTAAAGGTCTGTTTAGTTTAGCCAGATCACAAAATATAATTCTAAAATTGAATATTTTCAAGTAATGTTTATTATTATTTATTTATTTATTTATTATGAACGGACCGAGGTCCATTTATACAAATGTTTACAATATAACAAAGACTTAACGTAAATTACTAAGAAAGGACATTCATAAAAAAACTGTTGATATAGAGGTATTGATATTATAAATTAATCATGCGTAATTTTTTTTTACAGTTTATCTGTATTCGTGAGTGGCTCGTACACAGCTAGAAACAATTAATTCTTATATCCGTCCCATGAATCAATTTAATACATTCTTTTAAAGGTCTGTTTAATTTAGCCAGATCACAAAAGTCACAAAAGATGATTCTAAAATTGTTATTAAATAAAGTACGTAGGTGTAATTATTGACCCAAGAAAAACATCCTGTAAACAGGATGTGATATGAAACAAAATTAATACGACTAAGTTCGTTAGCTTATAAGAGACGGATTTAAGACAACCCTAAAGGAATTCGTTACAAGAAATGTAACGTAATATAAATGCAATCGAAAATGGCTGAGAAAATAATCGATCGATCAATCAATCTCTGTTTCTCGTTCTCCCGATATTTCGACGAGCCCGCGACACAGTGAGCAGCAAACGTCGGATGCCATAAATCGAAGCTGTTCCTTGCAACGTTCCCCGAACCGAAAAAAACCTCACTCCGTTAAGGAAACATACCGTCGAGAACGAAAGAGTCTACCCGTGAAATTGCCACGCAGTATATACGTACGAAGACGGCACTAAAACCGGCTGAAATGTGCAGAATATCTCTTGGGCGACGCGGAGACTCCACGTGAAAAAATACGTGGAAAAAAAATGTACGGTATAAGTTTCTTGTGGAGCTTTTATTGTTGTCATTATATGTGGTCTCTGTTGATGTTCGTTCAATTTTTACCATAACAATTTATATACTTGCAGTTAATATGTTGTGGGTTTGACGTTTGTATGACAAATATTTTGATCTTCATGCTCTTTGATATAATTAATCAAAAATACCTATTTCAGTCTTAACGCTCTATGATATTATTTAAAAAATTGAACTCCTAAGGGGATGAAAAGGGGTTGCAACGTTTGTACGAGGAATATATTGTTCGTGGTCTGATTTGCTTGAAACTTGATCTCAATGCTCTTTGATATTATTGTTCAAACACATATTTCGGCATTTAAAAAAATTAAACCCCTAAGGAGGTGAAAAGGGGTTGAAACTTTTGTATGAGGAATATTTTATTTGTGGTCAGATTTGCTTGAAACTTGGTCTTAATGCTCTCTGATATTATTTTAAAAATTCAACCCCTAAGGGAGTGAAAAGGGGTTGCAACGTTTGTACGAGGAATATATTGTTCGTGGTAGAATTTGCTTGAAACTTGGTCTTAATGCTGATATTATTGTTCAAACACATATTTCGTTATTTTAAAAAATTAAACCCGTAAGGGGGTGAAAAGGTGTTGCAACGTTTGTACGAGGAATATATTGTTCGTGGTCGGATTTCTTTGAAACTTGGTCTTAATGCTCTCTGATTTTATTTTAAAAAATCAACCCCTGAGGGGATGAAAAGGGGTTGCAACGTTTGTACGAGGAATATATTGTTCCTGGTCTGATTTCCTTGAAACTTGCTCATAATGCTCTCTGATATTATTGTTCAAACACATATTTCGTTATTTTAAAAACAATATCAATTTTCGAGGGCATTAAACTAGGAAAAGCTACTTTTTTATACATGTAGAATCGCCATCTGTCATTCTCATTGAAGGACACGCAGTCGGCGGGTAAAGATCAGAACTCGTCGAAAGCAGAGAGTGTCGGGTAAGACCCGGCGAATCTGCGAGGGCTTAACGAGCTACCACGACAAGAGTTCAAGTCTCGCCGGACAGGATCCGGACGATTTCTCAGGAGGGAGTCTCTGGGGCGGTGAAACGTCGGAGCACCTCGTTTCGTTCGGGGAGCGAGGGTGGACCTGTGGACCTCGTGGATGTTCGCTGATCAGCGAAACTCGCCGGGATTACCGTCCGGAGTTAACGCGACTGCTCGTTCCACGTTAATACTCCCATCTGGATTAAGATTACAACTGGCGATACGAGCCGTGCGAGAGAGAGAGACAGCGAGAAAGATCGAGAGTAGAGGGAGAGAATCGAGGACAAGTTTCTCGGCAGTCTCGCGGTGCTCGCTGTCGGAATTTCGCGAGAGATTTCCGAAGGCGCGGGAGAGAACGGTTTCAGGAAGAAAGCTGCTGGGATGACCGAACCGCGAGAACTTGCTCGAACCGAACGGGAAACTGCTACGGCACTGAGCTGTCCCGGCTAAAATTAGAGAATACACGGTCTCTTTCTCTCTCTCTGCCTCGTGGTCTCGTCTCGGGGACTACCGAGAAGCGTCGCGTTGTCTGGCCATCGTTATTCGTATCTCGCCAACGTAACTGATTCGTTAAATCAGCGACGAGCCGCCGGTGACTTCCAGACGACACCGACGTAATTCGATACCGGCGCTGCCGACCGAAATTGCTCGCAACACCGAACGGGATCCACGTCGGCGATAAGTCAGACCCGATTTCTCCTCCTCGTCGACTACGATTCATCAGATCACCGGATCAGCGGGATTCTCGCTTGATTTACAATTTATTCCTCAGCTGATCGCCGATGTTCCTCATCTATCTTTTTTCTCGCGCTCAACGAGATTTTCCGATTCCCGTCTTCGCAGATTCGTGTACAGTGTTCTCCCGTATAACGCGAGACTTTTTCATCGTCTCGTCGAGGGTCCTGTTACACACGAAGACCAAAGAGGTGTTTCTTTACGTTAGAATTAATAGGAATATATTTATTTTAATTAAATAAAAAAGGTATTAAATCTCTTCAAATTTTATATAAATTTAATAGTTTTTAGAACGATATTTATTTAATGTTCTCTCTACTAAGAGGCAACAATCATGCACTATTTATAACAGTATTGATTTTTTCATTGAATCTTTGCAAAATTTTCAAATGCAACTACAAAGGATTATATGATAATACCTGCCGATTATTCCAGTATTATTTTTTTTTTCCTCGTCTTTGTGCACATGTCCCTACTTTCTTATTAGATAAATAGTCTTGTATGTTTCTCTTTTTATTATTAATATTTATTATAAACGGTCTGAAGCCCTATTTTAAGTATAATAATAATAACAAAGTATAAGTATAATAACAAAGAAGAGACATGCACAGAAAGTGTTCACTATTATCATATAATCCTATGTAGTTGCATTTTAAATTTTAGTAATGAATTATTGAAAAAATCAATACGATTATAAATAGTGCATGATTTTTTTCTTTTCTTCGTAAATAGTTATGTAAAAAGGGCTTCTGCCCGTCTATAATAATAATAATTGTTGTAATATAAGGTACATTTGTATAGATATATGTGTGACCGGGAGACGCTGCGCAAGAAGCGTGCGCAGTAGATGCGACCGTTAGTGTACAAGAGAGGAGGCGACACTTCTGCCTGATGTTTTGTAGGGAAAGTACCCTAGTATTCTCTAAGTATAATAAAGTCTATATTTTGTTTGTTATAGTTCTAAAACCTAAAGAGCCTTTCTTAATCACGAATCCTTTCAATAATAATAATAGTAATAGTTATTAATTGATTTAACCAGTGCACCGAAAACAGCAACAAATTAAATATAAATGTCTATGATGCCAAACAATACTTGATACCAAAAGGAATAAATAAATAAATAAAAGTGACTGTTCGCGTTTCTCCATTCTTGCACCACGATCCTGTACAACATCTGTAGAGCATTTTCGCAAAGTGTTGCTAGCCTATTCAAGAGAATCGCGTATCAGGATCGCAGGAACTCGATCGGACGTCGCTCGAAGCAGCAAATTGTCTCTGCAGTGGCCGGAAATCCGCTTCTATCGTCGCACGGTGGTTTCTCGCAGCTGCACGCGGACGACACCGCGTCCTGCCGCGTTACAGAAACACGCTGATCCGATCAGAGTAGAATGGATCGGTAATGGCGGGGCGTCGGGCGAGCGAGAGCTATCGGTCTTGTAATGGAAACGCCGTGTCGTGGCTTGAAAAAGAGATACGCCGCTGCGAAAAGAGAGGGTTGCTGCCCCCCTCGGATGAGGCGAATAGAGCGTTTCTGTTTTTCTTCGATCCTGCGGAAGTAGTTAATGGTTTTCTTTCGGCCGGCTGTCTCGCCGCGTTAATGCTTCTGCCGCTCGAATGGAGCCTCTCCTTCTGTCTTCCTTCGAGGGGTGTTCTTGCCGTTATCGCCGACGACGTCCGAGCGAACTCTCCCGGGAGCGATTATTGTATCGACGAGCCGCGTCTCCTTATTGCAACGTGTTTGTATTCCCTCTTTGGTATACGCGACTAAAATGACGTTGAACGTGGAGGATTAACGCGGAACGAGGCTCTAGAGATCCAGCAAATTTCGAGTCTCGGATTTACAAAAATTTTACAAAGAAGTACGCTGTTAATTACTATTAATCCCAATATATATATATATATATATATATATATATATATATATATATATATATACATATATATATATACATATATATATAATAAGGAAGTAGGGACATGCACACAAAGACGAAGAAAAAAAACAAAATAATACTGGTACAACCAAAAAATGAAAATTTTGCAAAGATTCAATGAAAAAATCAATACTGTTATAAATACTGCATGATTGTTGCAATAATGCGACTCATTAGATTAATTAATCCAATTTGATTAAAAATTTGCAATTTAAACTTTTTCTTCCCTAACGTGTCGGTCCTGGTTTGGACTCTTTTCAAAGGAATTTTGCGTCTAAAAAATATTAAAAAATGTGTAATATAAATGGATTGATTTCAAGAACCTCGATCTCTATGTTCATACTAGTGTGTCCATGTACTCAGTTCCTATGTATTCTGTTTTTTTGGCTCCGTTCAAACCAGTTCTAGGCTCTAGAGTTAATTTTGTGCCAGGAAGAACGGATGAGGATTAATAGGATAATTGGATCGCTTATTATACGATCGCTATCACACTCGCGAAGCCGGAACCGGAAGCTCAGAAATTCGAAGATACCTCTGAATTATCTCTGAGTTGGGCTAAAGCCGCGAACCTCTTGGCCAAGTAAAATGCCAGATTGTTCGAACCGCATATAGCAGAAAGAGAGATTCCCGAGAGCCAGTAAATCGTAAAGTTTCGGAACAGGGAAATCGGAAGAAGATCGGCCGAGCCTGATCTACCGTGTTATTGAAATATTAACAGGAACTTAGGCAAGAGTTCTTCGGTACTTATCCGGCGAGAAAGTCGACGGGTTGCATTCACTTAGGATCATCGTAAAATCCACCTTTAACGGCAAAGCCAACTAAGCTTCAGAGTTACCGCCTAATCTTGCCGGCAGTGGCACCGCTCCGCAGAATATCGTAGTACCCATAATCGGAAGCCTTTCGTCGCTTCTCCGAGCCGAGAACAAGCCCCCTTAATTTCCGGGCTGCGCTGATATTAACCTCTTGAGGGACGAGGTTTTCGGAAACGAACTAGACGATTTTCGTCCCCCTAGAATTGGCTACACATCACGGAATTCACTATAATGTAACCATGTATCTGTGCTCGTTACTTTCACCTCACCATATAACCTGTATAAGCAATTTTATAAATAATAATTGGAATTTATTTTTTGCGGCGCAACGGTTCGATCGAATTCTACAAACTACAAACTCTAGCAATATTTGTAAGCATACCCTAACATGTATATTCGGATTTGAATCAGAGTGATTGAGGCCACGTTTTGCTATTTTTGCTATTCTATTCTATTATTGCATTGCTAGAGTTTGTAGTTTGTATTTTAAAGTTTAAAGTTTTTATCGTCAATTAATTCTTCACACCGGACATCGGTAAAGTTGCATTATATTTTTCACCCTTTCGAATTTGTTTCCACGACATTTCTTCTGATGAATAAGTGAATCTTATACTCTGAAGCTCAATTAACGCAGCAACTTGAATTTTTTGGGTACACATCACGGAATTCACTATAACAGTGTGCCGAAGCTCGCAGAATTAATTAAAAATTGCACAAACATCCACAATCATGAGAGCCTGACTAAAATCGAAATAAAATTGAATGCATCGAAATGAAACTGTGACGAAGGGTCTGGCCGTAAAGCAGCTTAGATTCGCGAGACTATTCTAATCTGTAAATGGCGAGAGGCCCAGGGTCTCTGGGAAAAAGTGTTCTTTATTTTTCACCAGAACTTTCTTCGTAGTCTGTTGTACGACCATCCGCGTCTCTCCGGCTTCTTTTCGAAGCGCTTTAAACGGAGATCCAGCCGGAGCCGTCAGAATTTCTATAAAGTTTGTACTTCGCTGAACGCGTCGCGAAGTACAGACACCGGGGAAGAAGAAGAAGAAGAAGAAGAAGCGTCGGTGAGAAGTTGTGAGCGAGGAAACTGGTCCGCGTCGAGGGAAAAGGAAAGGGAGCAGGCCGAGCGAAAATGTTTGCGCGGGAAGGGGAGTGCGGGGGGGTTGGGGCAGACCAGGCTCGTCTGTTCATCCCCTTTAAGCGATTTCGCATGCACGCGTTCGCGAGATACGGCCGGCGCGAACGGGAGAGCCAGAAACGCGTTCACGGAGCCTGGAACGACGGATACGCGAGAGGGAAAAAAGAGTGCCAGCGGGGTAGCGAGAGAAAGAGAGAGGGGGGCAGAGAGCTACACGATGAATCCGGCAGGGAAGGGTTTCTAATTTGGTGCCGCAGCAAAAATCGACACTCCGTCTAGACTACCGCCGGCTCTCCGCTTAGTACACGCCGGTATATATGCCAGCGCGATGGAGGGACCAAAGAGCGACAGAGAGAATAGAAGGAGAGAGGAAAGAGCAGGAGCTGGAAGCACGGGCCGATGGAGAGAGATAAACCGAGATTTCTATTTATGTATTCCACCTCGTTCATGCCTCGGCCCGTCTTTCGCGCTCTCCTTTCATCTCGTTAGGTTTTTGCGGCCGGTTACCCTACCCGGCCAGCATATCCCTCCTCTCCCTTTAGCCCTTTGACGCCGGCCAAAAGGAATCGATCCGTGCAGGATTTTCTAACGACCGGCACCACACGCCGGGCATCAGGCAGATCGCCAGCCGTCTAGAAACCGTTCCCAAGGCCGCTCGCGGTCAACCATCGCCAACTTTTCCGCGAGGAGGAAATCTGGCCCACGAAAACTCGCGGTGCAACCGAGTTTTCCGCGAGGGCCGCGTTTACGCGTCGAAACGCCTTTTCGCCCGCTGCGGTTGCCTTCGAACCGTGCTAGTCCGGGTCTACGAGCTGAAAATTCCCCGCAAATATCACCGACTCTTCGGGTAACGCTGCTACGAGGACGGCTCAAGCTTTTAACCGGGTTGCGAACTTCGTTTCTGGCTACTTACGCGAATCTCCTCGACGAGGAAGCGCTTCTACTTCGAGAATTCGCGAGCTCTTGCGGAGGGACAGGGTAGTCGAGGAAATTCGGGTTTTCGATGGTATGCACCGCATTGTTCGAGCGCCGCATGTTGCAATTTCAAAAAATTCCAGTGATGCGTTAATTGAGCTGCAGAGTAAAAGATTCACGTATTTATTAGAAGAAATGTCGTGGGAACAAATTCGAAAGGGTGAAAAATATAATTTTACATATACATGGATTAACATGTAGTACAATGAGACACATGGTTACATTATTTGTACGAAAATCGAGGTCCAGCTCTCATGATTGTGGATGTTTGTGCAATTTTAATCAATTCTGCAAGTTTTGGTAGACTGTTGAGTCTGGTTGTACGAAAATCGAGGTCCAGCTCTCATGATTGCGGATGTTTGTGCAATTTTAATCAATTCTGCAAGCTTTGGTAGACTGTTGAGTCTGGTTGTACGAAAAGCAAGGTCCAGCTCTCATGATTGTGGATGTTTGTGCAATTTTGAATCAATTCTGCAAGCTACGGCAGACTGTTGAGTCTGGTTGTACGAAAATCGAGGTCAGGCTTTCATGATTGTGGATGTTTGTGCAATTTTTAATCAATTCTGCAAGCTACGGCAGACTGTTGAGTCTGGTTGTACGAAAATCGAGGTCCAGCTCTCATGATTGTGTATGTTTGTGCAATTTTAATCAATTCTGCAAGCTTTGGTAGACTGTTGAGTCTGGTTGTACGAAAAGCAAGGTCCAGCTCTCATGATTGTGGATGTTTGTGCAATTTTGAATCAATTCTGCAAGCTACGGCAGACTGTTGAGTCTGGTTGTACGAAAAGCAAGGTCCAGCTCTCATGATTGTGGATGTTCGTGCAATTTTTAATCAATTCTGCAAGCTACGGCAGACTGTTGAGTCTGGTTGTACAAAAAGCGAGGTCCAGCTCTCATGATTGTGGATGTTTGTGCAATTTTAATCAATTCTGCAAGCAGACTGTTGAGTCTGGTGGTACGAAAACGCGAGCTTGCCGAAAGATTTTCTTCTCCCGGTAGTCTCTTAAATCCGTAGAACAAATTCCCGTGGAGAACTGGAAACCTCTGAAACGCGAGTGGAATCGGCGATCTGGTATTCATGCTAGCCAGATCGCCGGTGTCCATACATTTATGTAAACACGCGTGCGTCGGAGGAAGCGTCGGCTATTCCGTGGCCGCATAAAAAGTGCATAAAACTGGCCTGTAAAGGGAAAAAACTTGGACTTAATCCGGGGGCCGCGCAAATTGTGTTCTATCCTCTCCTCTTGGCTTTCATTACCTTTAACTTCTCGGCCAGCTTCAGCTTCTACCTGAAAAGGTACTTACCCCGACCTACCACCCCCTCGACCACCCCCGCCATTACTGGCAACGATCTCTCAATTCCCTTTTACACTCTGTCTCTTTCTCTCTCCTACCGATCCCGAGGCGAGGGAGCCAGCGAATTAAAAAGTTGCAACGTTCAAATCCGAAAAAATCCGCTGCTTCTTTTCGAAGCGTATTTCGAGCTCTCGAGACTGACCACGTGGCGAAATTAATAACTGCCCGACTGCCTGGGAAAACATCGATTTTAGTCCGATTAAGGGATTATTCTGGGCATTCGCGCAGCGCAGCGCCGCCGGACACGGAAATTGCGTTCGCGTGTTGCGTTAATCATCGCGCGTCCGACGTGCCTAGAATTACCCGAAAGAGGTGGCGGACGTTTTAGGCCGCGGGGAACCAATTTTTGATTGTACGGGTTGTCTCGCTTGTTTCGATCCTTCTCTGACCATTTCAGGCTTGTATTTATGTACATTCCTAAGCGTAGAATATTGAACAAGGGAATTCAGGATGATGGGGGCAATGGTCAGGATGGAGGATGTAGTGAGCGGGTGAAAAGACAGAAATGTAAGAGTGGTTGGAGAAGTTGAGGAGATAGAGAGAAAAGAGAAAATAGATATACCAAAAGAGCATTCCAAACTTGTACAATATAGGGTTGTCTGTTATAGACGAGATAAGATTAGGTTAGGTTAAGTTAGATTAATAAATGGCATAGGATATGGATGGATGGAGGGATTAGTGATATAGTAGATCTGTAAAACCAACGCCTCTAATTTTTATCAGGCAAGGTGAGTCCCACATTACCCCCCACCCATTATCTAGAGGAGAAGGGTCCTTTAGGCCCCAGGACAGTGGGGTTTTAGTGGGTATTCCCTTCGCCTCTATTTTTTATCAGGCAAGGTGAGTCCCACACTACCCCCACCCATCATCTCGAGGAGAAGGGTCCTTTAGGCCCCAAGACAGTGGGGTTTTAGTGGGTATTCCCTTCAACTCTATTTTTTATCAGGCAAGGTGAGTCGCACATTACCCCTGCTCGTCATCTCGAGGAGAAGGGTCTTTTAGGTCCCTGGACGGTGGGGTTTTGTTGGGTATTCCCTTGCCTGTAATTTTTATCAGGCAAGGTGAGTCCCAAATTACCCCCCCCACTTGTCATCTCGAGGAGAAGAAGGGTTCTTTAGGCCTCTGGATGGTGGGGTTTTGTTGGGTATTCCCGTTCCTGTAATTTTTATCAGGCAAGGTGAGTCCCACATTACCCCCCACACGTCATCTGGAGGAGAAGGGTCCCTTAGGCCCAAATTCTATTCTACATCCATTCCCATTAAAAAGACTGTAACATTTATTTGCTGCATCTATTCTACTGCTTAATTTCCAAACGAATCAAATTTTGAAGTATAGGTATTTTTTTTTTGCAGCGCAAGGTTCGATCAGTTAAGACACTAAAACGGAAAAAGGAAGGAGGTGTTTCGTCCTAGACCCGCTAGAGGACTCATCAGTAAGGCTATCTAGCGGGCCTTTGCCTTATACACAGGATGCTTGAGGGTCATTTGGAAATTGTCAAATTTTATTCATGACCATTGAAAAAGAAGGCCCTCGAGTCCAGTGGTCGCGAACGCACTTCTCTGGCACAAAGCCTAGGGTACGCTATCTTAAAGCAGGAAGTCGGGCGCCGGTGGTCGATCAATCGCGAAATTCCGCGGGCCGCAGTGGAACAATATCCTGCTTGGCGTTCCGGCGTGTAGTTTGGCCGCTTTGAAGTCGGACAAAACGGGAGGGGCTCGGGGGTGCACCGACAAGGTAGAACGAAAGGTGGAAGCGAGTGGACCGTTGGAACATTGATTTAAGGAAAACGGCCGGCAAACTTCCTCCATGCGGCACGAAATTCCAGAGAGGCTGGCGGGGATGAGTGGTTCGCGGTTTCGGCGTTGTATTCATTAAAAAAATTCTTGTGCTGCGAGGCACTTTAAGGGGCGGCCCTTTTGGCGAGCGGCCGTCCGGTCACTGCCAGGGGATTACTGCGGCTGGAAAAGCGCGGAACAATCGTGCGCGGCAGGCCGAGGAGAGAATCGGGGTCGCAGCGAGAAAAAGGAAATATCGCTCGGCCACCAAAAGCGGAACTGACGGGGGCTGGAAGAGAAAGAGACTGAAACAGTGGGCGGAGAGAGAGAGGGTTAACGACGGTTGCAGGGGCGCGTGCATGTGCCCCGGCGCCGGATGAAACAAACGTAGTTTCGAGGGATAACTGCGACCGGCCGGGAAGCTAGCTTCTGGTAACTTCGGTCGTGTCCTGGACCCGGGCCAAACACGATTAAGTCGGTGCTCCTTCGTGGCCCCGGCCACCAGGAAAAAAGGAACGGCTCGAGATGCTGGAAAGAGGCCGATACCTGAGAGATCCGCTCGAGGTGTTCTCCTTTCTTCGTAAGCTTGTTCTCCTCGACCGCTGTGCTCCATCCCTCTCTCTTACTCTGTCTCTCGTTGTTGCAATGCCACCGCTTGGATGTCGTCCAATGACAGTGGCATATCGGCCAGTTTACCCTACCGAGAATCCTCCACGTGGAAAACGAGGTTGGACTGCGAACGCGACGAGGGTAAAAGCCAGAGCAAATCAACTGGCGATTTTCCACGGTCGATCCGCAGTGGTGCATGCCGCTGATCCTAGTTTTCCATCACGTTCTCCGACGGGATCAATTATCTGTAATAAGTCCGCTGCCAAGACGTTCCCGTCCGTATCCGGAATCCGCGGGCCTTTGGTTTCCACACAAATTTAACGCCGTTAATTGGAATTAATTTATCAAATTCTACACACTCTAGCAATGTTTGTAAGCATACCCAAACGTGTCGATTCGGATTTGAATCTTAGTGCTTACAAACATTGCTAGAGTGTGTAGAATTTGATCGAACCATGCTCCGCTAAAATTAATTCCAATTATTTTAATATTAGTCGTACAATTCGCGAATATATTCTTTCGAGAAAATATTAATTTTCCTCTTAATTGGATGGCAGATAGAATTTTTCTATTGCCGTTCGCAGATAAAATTTGTATTCCACGTGGTTAAGATGAAAGGAATGCACCGCAGGGATGCAACTTGGCAAAACATCGTCCTCTCTATCCTTAGAAATGTTACTTGCCCGTTCCAACATTAAAGCTTGTTTTCTTATTTTTAATTTCCTAAAAGATTGTAAACTACGAATTTAATTTGATTTAATCCTTAGCACTCGAGTGGCGCCTCTGGGGCGTCACTAAAAATTGCTGTACCATTATTTGAAATATTGTTTAAATTTTTATATACGCCAGTATCTAACTAATTACTAAACATTTAAGTATTGTGTGAGGTATTATATCAATTTCATATCGAACAAACTTAAAAAATCATTAATATAGTATATATTATTTATATATAATATAGTATAAGTTAATATAGTCTATGTATGAATATGTATTTAATGTAATTTACTTTTGTGCAGCAGAAACAGATCTCAGTTGAGATATGAAATGCTTAATAAAATAAAAAAAAGAAATATTGTCCTTGTCAAAGCACCCGGGAACTTGCATGAAAAATAATGTTTCGCTTGACACGAAGCACAGAGCGTTCCCTTTGATTGGTCGTCGGCTTCCAATTATCGACGATGAAATTTCACGGGCGCTGCGCGTTCTTCTTTCTGTCATATTGTATTAACGAGCGTTATTTGACAAGCCTCGGCTAATTGCGATGGGAGTGGGCCGACTCCCATTGCGCGCTCATTAGAACTGGAGACGGTTAAACGTCGATCGCGTTTCCGAAACGGTGGAAGATGTGGTATGGGGCTTGATTCAATTCGAACTTGATTAACAAACACGGGAGCATCGCATTAGAAACAAGTCACTATAAACATATCGACATTTAGGATAATTGGTAGTCCATTTTACATACAGGCTCCATGAATTTGTACCTCATCTTCTACATTTGTTCATTTTGATTCAGTTTCACAAAATTTATTTATACTGTTGAGAATTATGGAGAAGCTGAAAATGTACTTAAAAAAGGTCATTCATCGTGTTTTATTATATTATCGTGCAAAACCTAGGGCCCCCTGGTAACATTTGCTACGGACCCCTAGCTGATTTAATCCAGCACTGGTACGAATGTGAATAATTAGATAGAAAAGGTCTGCGTACTCCGATTTTGATGAAATTTTAATATGTTATGCAGGAACACATTCTGAACAACTTTTTCCTTTTGCACTATAGGAGGGTCGCTTTTAGTTTTTGAGATATTTGCAAAAAACTATCGCTTTACTTTGCTGCGGAGCATGCAGGAATACGAAAAATTCAATACAGTATTAGCGATAGTCTTTTGCAAATATCTCGAAAACTAAAAGCGACCCCCCTATATTGGAAAAGGAAAAAGTTGTTCAAAATGTCGAAATCTAAAACATTTTAAAATTGTATTAAAATCGGAGTACGAAGTTATTTGATAAGCGGTTATATCATTATATCAAATTATATTTAACATAGTGTTTGTTCCTAGTTTATCTATATTCCTAATTATTAAATAACCTGTATATAGCAACATATACAATAATATACTGCTACAGCTGCGATAAATAGTCTTCGCCTTGTCTTCTTCTTCTTCTTCTAACAGCAGCGAACATAAGTTTCGATCGAACCGAAGAATCAGTTTTAAAGTTTCACAGAAATTATCTTAATTTTCTTCTTCCTCGTGTTGTAATAGCAGCGAGAGTAAGTTTCGATCCATCTTCCGAATGAGTTTATGGTTTTGCAGAAAACGTCTCCGTCGTCTCCTTTGTAAAGTAACAAGATTATGTGTCGATTCATCTGAAGAATGAATTATAAATTTTCTACAGAAGTGTCTCGCTCATCTTCGACGAGCAGCAGCGACGGTAAGTTTCGTATAATCTCGAGAATAGAGTTTACAATTCTCTGAAAAATGTCTTCATGATCTTCTTCGCCGATTCATCTCAAGAATGAGTTTAACACTTTATAAAAAGCATCACGCTGATCCGATTCTTCTAAAAGCCGCGAGGTTTCGTTTCATCTTAAGAACGAACGTTTCAACGATCTTCCCGTTTCACAGGGAACAATATATTCCAAAGGACGTAGGCGAACAATGACAATCTTCTTCCACACTTCCGTTTCTATTTAGCAGAATATAGGGGCATATATCTATGCACGTGGGAAATTGCGGTTGTCAGGGAAAAACTGGGTCTCGTCGAAGACACTTCGAATTTATCCGTACGAGTAATCCGAGCTACTACTTTGCCGGCGCTCGGCCGCCGCGTGAATACTTAACGATCGAGGATACATAATCTCCGGCTTCTCCGCGAGCACTCCGAGCTCATTATGAATTTCTTCCCCTCTGCCCCTCGTCCCTTCTCCGCGCCTTTGATGAGTTAAATTAGTAACCAGCCCCGCCGTTCTGATAGGATTCCACAGATTCTCGCCAACGGTTCTCTCTCCTCGCCGCGTCGAGCCGCGAGATAATGCATCTGCTCCTGCTTTTCTTTGCGACGACGACGACCGTCGAGTGAAAGAAAAAGAGAGAGAGAACCGTCGTTGTTTCCCGTTGGTTCGTTATCTCGAACCGCGGAACGATGTTGCAGGTCGGTGAACAACCGCCGGAGCTAACTTCTCGAACTGCTCTGTTCTCCGCGAGCAAACATAAGTTAAGTATTCAGTCTGTTAATCTGGTCGTTCGGTGTCTCTTTTGTTGGGATTATTGTTCCGAGAGAGCACCGGTTTTCGCGAGGAACCATCTTGTTTTCCGCGCCACAGTATCTTCGGATGCTGACTTGTCTGACCATTCACGGTCTTTTCTACTTATAAATGTTTCCGACAAAAATAATCGAATAAATACGAAAACATTTTTAAAATTCAATCGATTCACATCGTACATTCAAAATTGATTATCTTTAGGAACGGGAATCATATAAGACTGAACTTTATTTCAACATTATCAACTCACTATTGTCCTCAGAATACGGATTTTCGGAAGTTGACTTGTCTGACCATTCACGGTCTTTTCTACTTATAAATGTTTCCGAAAGAAATAATCGAATGAACGCGAAAACATTTTTAATTTCTATAATAAACTTATACTATATATAATATAATGTACTATATAAACTATAGTAAACTAAATTAAAAAATTTAATCCATTCACATCGTACTTTCAAAATTGATTATCTTAGGAACGGGAATCATATTAGACAGAACTTTATTCCCACATTATCAACTCACTATTTTCCACAGAATAAGGATCTTCGGATGCTGACTTGTCTGACCATTCACGGTCTTTTCTACTTATGAATGTTTCTGACAAAAATAATCGAATGAATACGAAAACATTTTTAATTTCTATAATAAACTTATACTATATAATATAGTATACTATATAAACTATAGCAAACTAAATAAAAAAAATTCTATCGATTCACATTGTACATTCAAAATTTATTATCTTAGGAACGGGAATCATTAGACAGAACTTTATTCCCACATTATCAACTCACTATTTTCCACAGAATAAGGATCTTTGGAAACTGACTTGTCTGATCATTCACGGCCTTTTCTACTTATAAATGTTTCCGAAAAAGACAATCGAAAGAATATGTACTAATAACTGGAAATAATTTTATCCTGTTGGGAATAGTCGACGTGGAAAACATTTTTAAAATTCAATCGATTCACATCGTACCTTAAGGTTTCCGAAAATAACAATCGAATGAATATGTACGAATAACTGGAAATAATTTTATCCTGTTGGGAATAGTCGACGTGGAAAACATTTTTAAAATTCAATCGATTGATATCGTACCTTCAATTTGATTATTTCAAAAACGGGAACCATATAAGAGAAAAATATATCCTCACATTATTAACCTACTATTTTCCACAGAGTAAGGATCTTCGGAAGCTGGCTTGTCTGGTCATTCCTGGTCTTTTCTACTTATAAATGTTTCCGAAAAAGACAATCGAATGAATACGAAAATATTTTTAAAATTCACTCGATTCAGATCGTACCTTTAAAATTGATAATCTCAGAAACGAAACCCATATAAGAGAAAACTCTATTCCACATAATCAACTCACCATTTCCCACAGAATAACTTCCTACGCTTTTCCTTTTTTCCCTCAAAGCACCCCATCGTCAAAGTTGAAAATCATATTCGGCCGCGATTACGATATAAGATTCGCGTCACACGATCCCGCAAAGACTACAGAGCTGCGCACCGTTTCCCGTGCAATTCACAGGCTCGGGCTGCACCGTTCCCTTGCAATCCCTCGGAACAATCGCATAACGTTGCCCGGCGGCGGGATCTTTGAAAGGCAGTCTCTCTGTTCATCAAAGTTTTAATCGTGGCTCGCGAGAAATTGGTCTGGTCGCGATGAAAAAAACCAGCGTTCCCGCGTCCACCTCCGTCCGCGGGAATGCAAAGAGGATTTCACTTGCTTTCTCTTTCCTTCGTATTCTCGAGCTTGAGAGAGAGAGCACACACACAGGGAGCCGAGAGTATCGCGGAATAATAGGCGGCGCGAGGCCGCCGTTTGTTCGCCGAGCCCATACACCTTTCCTCGGAGTATTTTTACAGCACTCGTATCCCGGACTCGTTTCAAAGTTACCTGTCACTCGTGCTTTTCTCGCTAGCCCGAGGAAAAGCTCGCCCGTGAAAGACGACTGCGAGTGCTGAAGGAACAAGGCTGCGTTTTCCCGAGCGCATCCACGCGAAATTGCCACAATACGCACTTTATTCCTCTTTGTGCCGACGCAGGCGAGATCCCCGGCAAAGTTTAAACGAAGCCAGTTGATGACGAGCCTCAACTGGATAAAACACCGGCGAATCGCCGCTAACATAACGAGGCTGCTCCGTCAAACGCCCTTGCGGCGAGAGCCAACTTTCGCGGATTCGCCGAGGCTGATTTTTTAAGCAGTTCGACGACGCTTTCTGGGTCGTACCACGGTTCTTTGATGTCTTTGCCGCGTGTCGGACAGTTTCACGCTTTGTTTGGCCCACGGAGGAGGAGCCCTTTGACGCGCTTGGATTGGGACCGTTTGACGCGCGACACTCCGCTTAATCGGCTTGGACGACTTAGACGCGTCTGACGTGTTGAAATAATCGTCGAGCTTCTTGTCGAGTCAATATTCATAGTACTGTGGACCAACCTTTTTTAAACACCTACAATAATAGTCCCTTTCATTAGGAATACAGTGATTGTAATTATTCCAAGGTCATTCAAGATCAACAAGAAAGATATTCAAGGTGCAAACGTTAGGTGAATCACTCTGTAAGGATTTTCTAAAAGGATTTTCTATATAAAAAGCTGATATTAAAGAAATATTTTTTTCAGCATTGGAAACGTGTCGAAAATCTGTAGAAAACGATAGTTGGCGGATTTTTTGTATTTATGGTGGAAGTGAGATCGCGTAGGGACGAAGCGGAATTGTTTTAGGATAATCTTCCGGAAATCGATTCGAAAGGGTTCAAGTACAATCAACCGAATGTTTACCCGTGTCGCGTTAACTCGATTTTAATCGAGAGGGAAGAATCGGTGCGGTCGAACGAACGATCCGACTCGCTGAACCGTGCATCGATTACTTTTCAACACCTCGGTGTACCTGTCCCCCATTAAAACGAGAACCGACCAACAGTTACGTTTATAAGAGTCCGTTTAGGCTGTTTATCGAATTGCAGCGTGACATTGTAGAAATTTTCAAATCTATTCTACACGTGAATGGAATCGGGCCAAAGTTATCGTTCAATTAAAAGAGAAAGCTTTCCTCTATGAATGGAATCGGACGAAAGTTAACATTCAATTAAAAGAGAAAGCTCCAGTGTGAATGGAACCGATCGACAGTTAACATTCAATCAAAAGAAAAAGTTTTCCCGTGAATGGAGTCCAATATGTACGAATGGAAAAATACTAAATTACACTCGAATTTCTCAGATTAACTAAAACCAATATTAACATTCAATCAAAGGAAAAAGCTTTTACGAACGGAATGGGTTCAAAGTTAATGTTCCATGAAAAGAGAAAGCTTTTCTATGAATAGAATCCAATATCTACACAGAGAAAGGTCCAAATTGGTTTTTACTGTCTACCAAAAAAACCAGCTGTACACGACTAGAAATTCTGAATTTTTTCACTTCAAACTAATAACTTCTTATCGAAAATGTTTCGCGAACTAGTACCATGATATTCTCGTACGTTGAAGGACTGAACAAACAGTTTGCTGTTGAAATATTTTATGCTCTTTCTTATCTGGTAACTGTAAAACAGAAATTTTGAATTTTTTCACTTCAAACTAATTCTTTCCGAAAATGTTTCGCGAACTAGTACCGTGATATTCTCGGGCGTTGAAGGACTGAACAGACAGTTTACTGTTGAAATATTTTATGCTCTTTCTTATCTGGCAACTGTAAAACAGAAATTTTGAATTTTTTCACTTCAAACTAAGTCTTTTCGAAAATGTTTCGCGAACTAGTACCGTGATATTCTCGGGCGTTGAAGGACTGAACAGACAGTTTACTGTTGAAATATTTTATGCTCTTTCTTATCTGGCAACTGTAAAACAGAAATTTTGAATTTTTTCACTTCAAACTAATTCTTTTCGAAAATGTTTCGCGAACTAGTACCGTGATATTCTCGTGCGTTGAAGGACTGAACAGACAGTTTACTGTTGAAATATTTTATGCTCTTTCTTATCTGACAACTGTAAAACAGAAGATCCAAAATTAATGTTGATTCATCCGGTAGTTCCATCCTCAAAGGAGCCACGATCACAGCATGCCTTTAGAAGCGAGCGCACGATACTCGTCGCGAGCATACGTTGATCGCATTCGACCTCCCTCAAAGCACGAGTTAGAGACGCGAGTCTCGGAGGAAGCCGGTCTTTCGTCTCGGTCTCCATTGTTTCCGTGCTCCTCGCAATCATTACCGTCGCCCCCCTTTATTAATATTCATGGTTACGGTTATTAATATCAACCGTGACGATAATGATAACAGGAACTCCCGGGCTATTATCTTCCTCGCTCTGCTCTATCGCCTCGTTCCAACCGTAAAACACCTTTCAGTGCTCCGGCACAATTGATACCCTAAGCGGCTAAGTTAATCCGCGACCTGATTTCGTTGTGGAGAATACAACTGGTAAATAAAATGATACAACTTCGTAAGTCGGTTTCCTTAACACACAAGTTTGTTGAACGTAAGAGTGATCGGTGTAAGGAACCTCTTAGGAAAAGTTGATAATTTTGTTTACCATCAAAACAATTGTGTTGGAAATTAATCAATTTTCGAATAAGATTTATTTGCGCCCATCTACTGCGATCTAGTTCTGACAGTATCTCTGCTGTTTTTGAAAACATCCGTTCACTTGGAACAGATGTCCCAGTCACTGGTAAATATTTTATGTTTATTGGATATACATTTCCGGGAAATATATATTATGAACGAGGCTTATACGAACCAATGTGGAAAAGAAGTATGGAGAAAAAATGAAAAGCTTTTTACAATTAACAGTGGCGTTAACCATTCGGTAATTATATAGAAAAGGTCTGCGTATTCTGATTTTGATGAAATTTTAATATGTTATAGATTTCGACATTTTGAACAACTATTACCTTTTCTAATATGTGGGGGTCGCTTTTAGTTTTCGAGATATTTGCAAAAGACTCTCGCTAATACTGTATTGAATTTTTCGTATTCCAGCTTAGTGTGGCATTCCTGCATAAAGTGTCAAAATCATAGAACTTCCGATGGGAATGAGATAGAACGATGAATTTTTTTTTAAATTAAAGCTGAAACATTGTAGAATATAGGAAAAATAGGAAGATTATGGTACGAATGTTTTTTAACCTTGAAAAAATAAAAGTTTAACTGTTTAACTATAATTCGATTTTTTTTTTTAATCCAACTTATTTTACCTGGCTGTACATTTTCAATATAATTATTGCGGGGTTCTTTGGAATGAAAAAATGAAAAACTTTAACTATTTCCAGTGTATCTATGCAAATAAAAATCGCATCAATCACATCTGATGGTCGTCAAGCTTTTAACGTTAAGATTCCCATTCGGCATTCGTGGTTTTAATTTTTTCCTTGTCAAAGGTGAAAAACTTTCACGATTTTCCTTAGTTGACCAAGCATTTTTTAGATAATTATTTACATTAGATTATTATTTTGAAACATGTTGTCAAGGTCATCATTCTGAACAACTTTTTCCTATACATGTTACCGTCGCTTGATTTTAGTTTTCGAGATATTTGCAAAAGACTATCGCTAATACTGTATCGAATTTTTCGTATTCCTGCACGCACACAATGAGTTGTGGTTTTATATATAAGTTGTATATTGTATACCTGTGTTACTAATTTTGTGTTTGGTTCGAAACTCCGTTAAGCAATCGGCCGTGCTGATATAGGAGAAAAAATATTTGTTAATATCAGCTTCGCGACCGAGCGTGACAGCGATGAGGCAAGCGACGCGACGTGTCGGTGGGTGGATAAAAATCGTACGGATAAAACGGGATTTGGTAGGGAGCAGCAAGGGATCGAGGGAATAGAGGGTTCTCGATTATGCGAGGCCAGGCAAAAAAGCCGGCGTGTCCGTCACCCGTGAGAACGGTGAACGTTTCGAAAAGCTGTTCCACGAAGCGGCGTCGCAGTATTTCAATGAAAATCCCGTGGCAGTCCGTGGATCCGAAGAATAAGCGTCGCCCAGGCTGGACTGGCCTCCTCCCTCTCCTCCTCTCCGTTCCTCTCTGGCTCCACTTCGTTCCTGCACCGTTCTGACTCGCTCCACGGCCGAATAACTCTGTCCATCCCTGGCGGAGCGTGTTCTAACCGGGGAACGGGTCCGGCAACGGGTAAATTATATACGGCTCCGTATTCGCATGCTTTCGTTCGCGGGGCCGTGCACCGTGAAGCTCTGAGATATACCCGGTGAAAGGCCAGCTCGGAAGGCCGAGCCTTTTGTGCCGGGTGGACCGACATGCATCGGGCTCCGGGGTGCGATTCTCTCGCGTACGCTCGAAATAAAAGTGAATGGAGGCGACGCGACCAGAGAGAGAGAGAGATAGCTATCCAACCGGCCAGACGAAATCCACGTGAAATCTTGCGATGGAAAATTGGAGTGTGTTCACCCTGAGCATCCGATTCTACGCCGATTCTGCCACGAGAATGTTCGAAACCAGCGCGATCGATGTTCTTCGGGGTTGCTACCCTTAGTCGGGATAACGGTCCATCATCTGACTTCAACAAATTCTACGGAACCTTACAATCTTTGCGGTCTGAAGGTTCTTCTCACTTCTGCTTCGGAACTTTCTTCGACCTTGTGTAATTCATTGTTATATCTGATAATCTCTAATATAAAAATAATATAAAATTTTTTATATCTAATAATCTCTAATATAAAAATAATATAAAAATGGTTATATCTAATAATATATTGTTATATTTCCTCACTATGTACTGCATAAAAATGGTTAATTAATTCTTCGCGCAGAATAAATTTCGATGTTTATTTAATTCGTAATTGTTGCACGTTTGTCACGTCCTCTGTGCTGATAATTATGAAAGTGGTCTGAGTAAAAATTTCACAATCATATTAGTTTTGGTTAATCGAGACTAAATATATTTTCATTTGTTCTAATGTAATTATTTTTATATGTAAAATATATGAAATCTTTGATTGCACCGTGAATTACTGGTATTGTTCTTTGACTATGCAACTGCAATTCTAGTTGCATCGTTAAAGGATATGTACTGTGCATAGAAATGAATTACTAAATTGTGGAAGAAAAATCAAGTCAATTCAAATCCAAATGTAGTTTTTTTAAGGTATAACAATGAGTTATATTAAATTTATAATTTTTTAAATTAAATTTTTATATTTAATGAAGATAAGATTTAAAAGTAAACTTTATTAATTAATGAAATTGAAATTACTTTTATTTAGTTAACAATACGTCATCTCTCAATTCAGAACACACAAGACTTTCCACTGCTAATACGTATTGTATTTACAATCAATGAACACAAAAGAACGTGTAAAATATGTGAATTTTTGGATTAATCATTTGTATATCTTTTTCATAATTATAGTCTGAATTCTTTTCGTTAAAGTACGACAACGTGAGAACAGCAAATTAATAGTTGGCTTATATCAGAAGGTGTAGGTCCGTAAACTCGGCGGCGCGCAGTTTTTCCCGAGACACTTTCCCCGGTGATTAATTTTCTCGCGGGGGTGTCGAGCGCGAAGATTAGGCGACCGAATTTTCCACGGAACTGTCTACCTCTCTTCTCTCTCTTTTTCTGTCTCGGGGTAGGACGGTAAACAAGGCTAGGAAAGTCAACAGGATTTTTAACGGGCAATTTAGAGTTCGCTCGGGGGACCATTATTCGCGGGGGCCGGGATCTTTATGCGCGTCGCGCTTCGTTGCAAACACTTTTCACACTGGCCGTGGCGGATCCCAGGGAAAAGCGCGGTAATCATAAAGTTTATCCCCTGGCATCGAGTTCCTTGGCGATTTTAGCCGAATCGAGCTACCCAGAGAGCCTCGCGCTCTCGCACCGAAAGCTTCGATAAAAAGAGCAAAGGCTCGCGGGTCCATTTGCATACGCTCGCGAGAGCTATCTCGCATTTTTCCCGATAAATATACTTTCCGGCCGCCGCGCTGGAGTTTAGCCGGGATCAGCAGACCCACGGCTCCAATGCAGATTTACGCAAAATAGGATTCCCCCTCCATCGTTGTTACACATCCCTCCATACCTCTCGAAATTCCCACTCGTTATAGATAGCAAACCAGTAAACTGCTATAATAAGTTTCACTGATAGAAGGAAATGAAACTCGCCTCACTCAAGTAGCAAGCAAGAGAATTCACTTTTCTTCATAATTTTGTGATTTAAAATAATTTATGAAGAAATTGATTGGACAAAATATTAAAAAATGAAAGATTTTAATAATTCAAGTATGCTCTAATGTTTTTATATTTTCCAGTTCCAAGTCCCATTGATAGAATGAAATATAAAACGTGTCACTTAAGTAGCAAACACGATAATTAATTTTTCCTGATACATAATAACACGATTTTGCGATTTAAAACAATTCATGAAGAAATTTATTGGGTGAAATACATAATAATACCACGTTTTTCGATTAAAAAAAATTCATGAAGAAACTGGTTGGACGAAATATAAAAAAATAAAAGATTTAAACAATTCGAGTATGCTGCAATGTTTTTATGTTATTCCAGTTTCAAGTCTCATTGATAGAATGAATTAAAACTCGCGTCATTGAAGTAGCAACCACGAAAATTCACTTTTCCTCATAACACCACGATTTTACAATTTAAAATAATTCATGAAGAAATTGCTTGAGCGAAATATAGAACAGTAAAAGAGTTAAACAATTCATGAATTTATTCCTTATGCCCACAAACAATGGAAACGATTTTTATTTTGCATAAAAATCCGCAACCTGGTAATAACAAATGGAGGCAGTGTCATCCGTATACGAAAAACGAAATTACCTCCCGAACGAGCTAATATAATTTTATCATTATAGTGATCGCTTTTCAACGAGAACAGCACTTAAATAGAAGAGCAATATTTATGCCCGCGAATGACTAAACCGACATGAATGGGATTCAGCGTGTTTTAATGGGGTTGCTTTTAAACCTATTCCCAGAAATTTATGATAATGCATGGGAACGCGGTCGCCGATGGCTCGCAAAACCATCCGGAAGTCAATCTTTCCCGTGGGTTTCAAACATAGTTAATAGTAACAATAATAATAATTGTAATTACGATACTAATAACACATTTCATAGTATAATATAATTATTCGTGTACCAGCTTGTTATAGTCCGTTTATTGTAAATTAAACCAGATTGAAATTCTCTACGTTTGAAATCGCGTTTAACAATATACATTCCATTACAGTAGAGTAATAGTAATTTCATTTAACGTTGGTCCTTTGACGCGTGAGGTGAATAATTAACAAAGTAGAAACCACGGCGACCGGTGTACAATCGGAAATGTAAAAATATAGATTAGAAGAGCGGGAGAAAACTGAGGGGAAATATAAGATGATAAGGTATGCGGAAAACGGGAAAGAATAATCCCAAGATAAACACAATAAATAAAGAGCCACGAGTAACGAAAATAAATTGGATCCGCAAGCAAATTGTAACGAATTGTGTTCTCTCTTACAATTTCCAACGGGGCGGAACAAAAAACGGACAGTTAGCAGATCGCATTATGCCCGTAAAAAAAGAAACACTCCCAATAGATCCACAATTTTTTCCCTTCATCGTACTCCTTCGTTTTGTTTAATTTTTCTGGTCAAGTCGTAAATTATTTCCTTTCTCGTAACACCGAATTGCAATGGCGTACGTGTTGATGCACATTTATGTATATATTTCAACATATTTTAACAGAATCTAATTTCCACAGAATAAGGATCTTCGGAAGCTGGCTTGTTTGATCATATCTGGTATTTTCTACTTATAAATGTTTCCGAAAAAGACAATCAAATGAATTCGAAAATATTTTTAAAATTCAATCGATTCACATCATACATTAAAAATTTATTATCTCAGGAACGCGAACCATATAAGAGAAAACTTCATCCCCACATTATCCACTCATTATTTTCCACAGAATAAGGATCTTAAGAAGCTGGCTTGTCTGATCATTACCGGTCTTTCTACTTGTAAATGTTTCCGAAAAAGACAATCGAATGAATACGAATTGCAATGGCGAGCGCGTTGATGCACATTTATATTTCAACATATTTTAACAGAATCACCCTGTGCATTTTCTAGGACGACAGGAAAAATCACATTCTCTGCTTTTCCAGGGTTAAGGAAAATGCTCCGTCATTTTCGAGAAGAATCGTGGGACGTGAAAAGTGTAAAACAACGAGAAAGTTAATAAACGTCAACACTCCGACGCATGTTGAAAACTAATTTTCAATTTTGATGTACTTTATTGTAAGGACAATGGTTAGTAATATTGAAGTATTTCTGTGGCGCAGTGAGGTACAATATTTCAATATACAGGTAACACACTTTACCATTATTTCACGTGAGATTAATGAACGTTGAAATTCTATGAACTAGGAATTAGTTTGCAATTTTTATGCACACTATTGTTCAGAAGAATAGTGTGCAATTTTACAGTCACAATGGGCTGCAATATTAACTATCGGCGCCTGACAAATGACATATTTAATTACATCATTCTAAATATTACAAAGACGCTTTCACGAGAAATGTTTAGAATATATAATAAATGTGAATAAAATAAAAAATATCTCTCTTGAGAATGATCCATATAGAGATCGAAACGTAGAGACGAATGTTTAAATAATTGCAAATTTGCAATATTACAAACTTTAATAAAGATTAAATTTTTAATGATTAAAAATTTTAATGATAAATAAATCGAGAAAAACTTTCATGTATAGCAAAATTTTTTACATATTTCATTTTCGATGAAGAAGAATTTTACTTCTATAATATTGAGAATGCATTGTTTTCGAAAATTCTCACAGTAGAATATTCATTGACCCGAGAAGAAACATTCGAAACGATGCACGCGATGCATGCGGCGAAACTTGTTAGAAACCCGGAGAATATGTTTTCACCAAAGGCGGAGGATGTCGGTAAAAAAGTGATCGAGCTCTCGTTCCATAAATGGAAGAACGGCGGGCGGAAGGTTAAGCGAAAACAGCGTTTGTAGCTGTTGTGCCTGAAAATCGAGACGCGTTTAGTTTATCGCGGGGAATCGATAGCTGGCTGAGCGCGAGATCGATGCCGGCGAGTGGAGTAGGTTCGCGTCTGATCAGACGCGATCCGAATCTACTGCGGAGGCTGAGTCCGCCGTCATTTCCTACGTTGCGTCTCACAGGGAGCGTAAACAGAGCTCGGTAGTATCTAGTTCCCTGCACGGCAAATAAAACCGGGGCATCGTTTTAAATATTTCCTTCGCAGTTCACCGGCCGCTGCCTCACGGTCGTATTATACGAGGCGCGGCCGTGGAGAGAGCGAAAGAGAGCACAGAGGGAGAGAGACGAAGAGAAAGAGCGGAGATAGAGCGATCTGCCGAGCCGCGAGCAAATTTCCATTTTCTTGTTTATCGGATCGAGAGCGTTTGTGCACCGATGTCCTCTGTGTTTGCGCATAAATATTGATGGCCCGGAGCCGCGCGAGGGAAACGCGGGGGCGTGTTTGTTTCGACCGCGGATACGGCCGAAGTCGCGGCCCCGAAAGGAGCTCGCGAAAACGGGGAACGAAAGAGTATTTCATATCGAAAATACGAATCTAGTCGGTTCGCGACGGAATCGCGTTCCACGATCAAAAAGAGGACCTGTACACACAGGCCTGGCCATTCGCTGCACGGTTTTATACCCGTCGCACACAAAATATAACTCCGGCTGAAACTATGGCCAGCGAAATATTTCGCATTGATTCACAGCTTCGCTCGAATGTTAATTTCCCGCGGTTCTTCTGACTCGCGATTGTTCCGTAGTCTTTGTCATTTATATTAGCTGATTAAGAGTCAAACGTATGAAATACACAGTCGCTATTGATCCGTATTCGAACATTCTAGTCCGCGATTCTGCTGCAGGTACCGCGGAAGCGTTAACGTCGAACCTCGATATGTTAATTTCATACTGGTCCTCCAATTCGTGATTGTCTGAAATTCTTTCACGTTGATATTAGCATTGCAACGTTCTGTGCTATGTCACACATTAATTTCGAACAATACTTTCATTAGTTTCACATATTAATTACGCACACATTTCGCGACGATTTAAACCATCATGTCTTTTAGAGGGGACGTTGCTGAATATGTTCCACTTTGTCAGAGCCTAAACTTTTTTGAACATTTTAACTTTTCCCTTGTCAAAGGTGAAAAACTGACGATTTTCCTTAGTTGACCAAGCATTTTTTAGGTAATTATTTACATTAGATTATTATTTTGAAATATGTTGTTAAGGTCATCATTCTGAACAACGATTTTAGTTTTCGAGATATTTGCAAAAAACTATTGCTAATACTGTATTCAATTTTTCGTATTCCTGCACGGCCGGCATACGAAAATCCTTTTATACATATATGTTGTATATTCTATACCTGTGTTATTAATTTTGTGTTTGGTTAGAAACGCCGTTAAGCAATCGCCTATGCTGATATACGAAAATAGAATACAGTGTTAGCAATAGTTTTTTGCAAATATTTCGAAAACTAAAACCGATAGGCGGTAACATGTATAGGAAAAAGTTGTTCATAATGATCACCTTGACAACATATATGAAAGTAATCAAAATCCGTGAGGAAACCCCTACTGTAAATAATTACCAACAATAAATTTGGGCACTTAATCTTTAGTAGGTTTTGCAGAACATCGTTTATGAAGAAATGGAATTTCTTATTGTAACGAGAGTTTTCAATAACCTTAATTAACATTCTATTTTGTAATTTTTATATTCTGTTTTGTATGTGGTGTATTTTCTTGTTAATTATATTAAAATAAATCTCATATGAGATTTTCTATTACAAAAAAAACATTACCGTTTTCGAATCTAACGGACATTTAAGAATCACTGTGCATTGGTTAAAAATCGATATGACTCTCATTTTTTCGCTGATGGACAGCTACAGAGCCATTCTGACCCACTGTGCGACGCGGCCAGTAAGTTGCCCGAGGATAGGATGCGTCTGTATCCTACCAGCGGCTGGCGGTCGAGTTGGTAGGAAGAAGAGAAACGGGTGCAAGGTAGGAAAAGCTTTTAGCAGCGGGTACGAACAAAGGAATAATCGATAGGGCGCGAAATAAATTAGTACTAGGCCGCAGAGTGTCGCCTCGCGTGGCGTCCTCGGGCCCGGTCGGCCATTATTCATTCGGATGTAAATGAATCCGACCGAATTGGAACATAAAACAATTCTCGGCTGTACAGGCTTCGCAAAGCTTTGTGCCGTGGGGCGCGAGCGCAAAGTGTTCGTTGTTTGAGCACTTTGTTACCCGGATAAATATGAGCGGGGAAAACATCCCCCTGGAAAAACTAGGGAGCGGAATCGACTCGGCGTCGCTCGGTTCTGCTTCGGTCCGCTTGGATCGGCTCGTTGCTACTATAGTATTATCGACGACGCTTTGATCCTCGTTGTCCGTTAACGAACCTCTTCAAACAACATCAGGAATCGCGCGGCTGGCGTCAAGACCCGATTGCCATCCACTGACAATAATAGACAGCAAATGGTGTACAATCTATATATATAAAAACGAAGTCCTGACTCACTCACCTATCAACGACTAGGCTAAACCCTTTCCTTTATGATCTATACAAGGGATAAGAAAGTGTATTTCGAAATTCAATTCCTAAGAGGATGAAAGGGGTTGTAACGTTTGTATGAGTAATATTTAGTTCGTGGTTGAATAATTAATCAAACATCTATTTTGGAATTTTACAAATTTCAACCCCTAATTGGGTGAAAAGGGGTTGCAACGTTTGTATGAGTCTTCATGCTCATTGATACAATCTGAATGGGGTGAATGGAGGGTTAAAAGATTTTATGGAGAAACAATATCAATTTTCGAAGGTATTAAATACTAGTTTCTAATAAATAAAGTCGATTTCCTATAAATATAATTAATTTAGTTAGACTCTATCCTCTGTGGTTTTATTGTGATCTTCGGTGAAAATTAAGGATGTTCTTGAAGACAGTGAAAAAAAGTTAATATTTAATAAATACATAAATAATTATTGTTTATTAAAATATCTAGTATATTATTAAATTATTATTGTTTTGTATTTTCATCTAAAAATTTAATTATGAGTAAATATACAACCATATATATATATATATATATATATATATATATATATATATGTAAATATTTAACAAAAAAGTTCTTCCACGGTCAAAGTATGAAACCGAGCTTAGGGACGTTCTTGAAGACAGTGAAAAAGAAGTTAATATTTAATAAATAAATAATAAATTATTATCATTCTCTGCGAGCGAAGCCGCGAGGAAAAGCTAGTAATTAATAATTTTCTTGCCCTTTCACGTGCACCCCCTCGTCCACAAAATAATTCATCCCCTACGTCCAGTACGAGCACACAAAATTCGCGAGTCATTGCTAACCATTGAATTTCCAATTCAAAATCATCATGTAACAAAGATCGCGCCGCTTTTCGGCGGGCCAGCTTCTAATTTCGGATTCAATCATTGCCAGGAAAAAGGGCCGCGTGTGTCTAGGGGGATCGGCGGGTTCTCGTTGGTGCGCTGATTTATTAATTTTCATTAAGCCGCAGGAGAGCTCCTCGTCGAGCTAGCGTGCCGTGTGGTAGTCCGATGGAGACACAGAGAAAGAGAGAAAGGGAATGGGCGAGTTCTCTCCTCGGGCAATAACGCGTTCTGTTTGCCGAGTCCCCGACGAGGATCCGGTTCCCTCTCGTTAACCTATTAACATTTTATTGCCGGCAATCTTTCCACGGCGCGTACGCGACGGTCCGCGAGCGGGTAACGAGCAACGAACACCGCTCCACGTCAGCTTAACATCTTCCGGGGTGGTTCCGTTTTGGAAGCAAGCCTCGAGCTGAATGGCCGACCCATGAGATTTGCGAGATTTGTGACCGGAGGAACGCGAACCAAACGATTTACTCGCGAGCACGATCTATGGCTCGCGTCCGGCCCCGCCGAGGAAATTATGGCGAAATCCAACCTCGACGCAGAATCCCACCGACGACTCTACTCTGAATCAGCCTACACGCTGATGTAAGTCTAGATTCTTAAAGTATCGCGGTATAAAATAATTTTATACAGAGCAGACAACGTTTGCAGTGAGAGGTGCCATTAAAAATTGCTGCATCATTATTCAAGATATTAATTTAATTGAAAGCAATGTTGCAATATATTAATTTCGACGTTTCGATCTTGGTTAGGTTAGGTTAGGTTAAGTCACCCAACGTTTGCACTGAGAGGTGCCATTAAAAATTGCTGCATCGTTCTTCAAAATATTGTTTAGTTTAACCAAAGTTGATGTTCTTGGCCGCACTGGTTCGATCAATTTAATTGAAAACAATGTTGCAATATATTAATTTCGACGTTTCGATCTTGGTTAGTTAGGTTAGGTCACCCAACGTTTGCACTGAGAGGTGCCATTAAAAATTGCTGCATCGTCATTCAAAATGTTGTTTAGTTTCGAGCTTGGTTTAAACCCTTTTCAAGAAAATATTGATTGCGTCTGTGAATTATTAAAAAACAAAAGGTGATATTGTGTTGATGAGTACACGTTTAAAAGAATTTTTGAAATATGTTAACTTACTTGCTAAATGAAATAATAACTTTAAGAATTATAGAAAAACAATACCACGTAGTGTGCTCTTGTAGGCCAATCTATATTCTGCAGTTGTTTGAAACCTTGAAAGTTTAGATTATTAAATATATGTCGGTATCTAATAAATTACTAAAACTGTGCGAATAAAAATATTATAAATATATTTCTATTTTATAAATCTCAAAGTCAACTTTATTTCTTTCATGGCTACGTAGGTCATTGAAGGTCACAGCCAGAGAAAATGGTTATTAGCTACGTGTGAATTGTGACATTTACTTTTCGAAATTTGTGTTTGAATTCGTGCGTCATCGAAAGTCATGGAGCATTTGTTCCATGTGCTCGTCGGTTTACAAGCATGTAAAGCCAGCCTCGGGTCGTGACGTTGGTAAATAATGGAATCGAATCGAGGCCTATAAATGCGTTTATAGACCAGCCGACACGATCCCCGCGACAGTTTCGACGGGGACGCTTCGATAATTCGAGGCGAGTCGTAAAACCGACGTGACCACCCTCGCGGTCTAATCTCGTTCCGGCTACGTCTTTATGGCAGGCGTATTAAGAACAAGCCGGAGACTGTTTCTGTCATCGTTCTAGACGGTCTGACAACGTAATCAAGCCACTTGGTTCCCGGCGATTCTCTCTGGCTGGCTAATAACTTCACGAAGTAACGAAATTAATTGAAATTAAAATACTTGAATTTTATAAGTACCGAAAGATCTGATATTCATCAAGACTATGAATCCCACAGTTGAACAGAGAGTCCCATTTTCGTATATGTTTGGTTGTAAATAATTGAAATTAAAATACTTGAATTTTATAACTGCCGAAAGATTTTATATTCATCGAGACTATGAATCCCACAGTTGAACAGAGACTACCATTTTCGTAAGATATTATTGCTTGTAAATAATTGAAATTAAAATACTTGAATTTTATAATTAATTTTATAATGTATTGGAATATGAATTTTATAATTGGGATTCATTGAGACGATGAATCCCAAAGTTGAATAGAGACTACCATTTTCGTACGACATTATTGCTTGTAAATAATTCAAATTAAAATACTTGAATTTTATAACTACCGAAAGATCTTATATTCATCAAGACAATGAATCTCACGGTTGCACAGAGAGTCCCATTTTCGTACGATATTATTGCTTGTAAATGATTGCAATACCATTCGCTTTAATTGAATTTTCGCCAGCGCAAGTATAGTCTAAAAGCAGAAAAGAGAAGCAGAAAACCAACGATTCCGTTGGCAACCCGATCGAAGAACGACGTCGCTCCGAGTCGGCACTCGAAAATTCGTTTAATCGGCTTTAAAAGGTTAATTTAGTTTAATTAAACAGCTAGAACTCATCGTCTGAAAAAAATGGCTTTCAAGTTGTAGAAACGAACGGGCCGAGAGGGCGGTTCTACCGAGCAACGCTTCGCCTCGTTCTCTTTTAAAACGTAAACCTTGAGCTTCGCCGGGTATTTATCGTTCCGACACTAACAATTTCCCGCGTACCTGTTTTCCGGGGCTTTTCCCTGGCGAAAAACGTTCGATGTTTTCTTGATATTCGCTTTTATCTCGCCGGTATCGGTGGGGAGGCGATTCGATGGTCGCGTGAGGAGATTGCAAGGGGAAACTTTTCGATTAATTTTTTCAGTATCGGGTAGGCGCAACGGCGCGCGAGAGTCCGATTTGCGCGGTTCAAGGGAGCCCGCAATCATGTAATAGCACTGTCTGGTTCACCGGTACAGAGCCGGGAGAATCGATGGAAATTCGATAGAGACTTTTCACTTTTCACGAGGAACGCTAGAAGAGAAATGTTACGATTCAGTGCACGACGTTCTCGCGAGCAAAGCTCTTAATCCATTCGCGAGGAACTTCAACGCGAGCCGATTAACCCGTTCGCCAACGACAGCGGTCGCGTGCCGCACGAGATTCGAACGAAACGGACACTAGATCATGTACAAACACGTGGCCGCGTTAGGATCGCGCGCGGGTCGATCTAACGAGCACACAGTTGCGCGGTACTCTACAAGCAAACTCGGAAAATGCCCGGGGCCTCAAGTAAAAGGGGGCCTCGAACATAAACCAAGACCCAAAATCGAAATTCTACGTTTTTCCTCGGAGGACCCAAAATTCTACTTTAACCAAGGCTCCAACTACGGGCAACCTGGGCAAATAATCGGGCCCTCAAGTAAAAAGGGGCCCGAACCTCAACCAAGATCCAAGATCGCAATTCTACTTTGCCCAAAGCTGTTACGAGTTATCACGCGCTACTGCGACTGAACAGTGGCGTGTTACCCTACGGGCTACTTGGGCAAATGTCCGGGGCCCTAAGCAAAAGTGGCCCCCGAACACAAACCAACATCCAAGATCGAAATTCTACGTTTTTCCTCGGAGGACATGAAATTCTACTTTACCAAAGACTCCAACGAGTTATCATGCGGTAGGAAAAAAGGGGGACCAAGCAAAAGAGGGCCCCGAACATAAACCAAGATCCAACGTCGAAATTCTACTTTGTCGAAGGCTCCAATGATTTATCACGAGATACTGCGACTGAAAAGTGACGCGTTACCGTACGGGCAGCTTGGGAAAATGATGGGGGCCCCAAGCAAAAGGGGGCCCCGAACACAAATCAACATCCATGATCGAAATTCTACGTTTTTCCTCGGAGGACATGAAATTCTACCTTGCCCAAGACTTCAAAGAATTACCACGCGCTACTGCGACTAAACAGTGGCACGTTACCTTACAGGCAATTTGGGTAAATGTTCGGGGCCCTAAGCAAAAGAGGGCCCAATCGAAATTCCACGTTTTTCATTGCACTCACCAGGATCGTTTATGATACAATTAAAAAGAGATATGAAGGCACCAAAAATGTTTATCAAGAACAACTTTTATTTAACATAATATTCTCCAGTAACCGAGACTTTCCACGCGACAGAGAATTCTTGGAGAAGCAGTACAAGGATGGAAAGTGGCGTCCGTTGGATTTCCGTAGAGTCTGCCGAAAGATCGCGACTCGATTAGGGTCTCTGGCAGCGTTATCGTTCCCGAATCCCTCGAAGGAGGTATTTTAAGGACTCGAAGGGATCGCGAGCGAGCGTGGGCAGGTGTAGCCGAGGGCATTCACAGGTTTCCTTTGACCATTGGGGCACCGCTTTGATGTTGACTGTAATGGAATCTTTCTCTCCGTTTCACCGCGACGACGACAGGAGCAAGGGGAACGAAGGCAAGAAATTTCACTGGGAACGGTGATAGGGAACTGTTGCGCAAGCGGATGGCAAGTAGCACAGAGGTGGGGCACCCGAGTGAGCAAGCGAGCGACACCCGTGAAAGGAGACCCCCTGAGCAGCTCTGCCTCGCGACATTAATTTTCCCCGGGACTCCAATCGACTTGAAAGCACGCCCCGTGACTCGAAATTCCGCGTCAATCAAATTAAGTAACAAACAAGTTTACAGTGACCCGACGCAGGGGAAAAGGAGGAGAAGAACAGAATCGAAGGGAGCGTCGCGACGTCGGGACTTTGAGAGGCCAAGGAAAAGTCTTACGAGTACCAACCGGACCACCGGTAACTCGAACGATTTTTCATTTGCCTCGACGAGAGAGACGAACTTTTAAGTGCTCTTCGATCGTGCTCGAGAGACTTTGATTCTCCTTGATCTAACTCTCTCTCTCTCCCTCTTGCTCTGCCTTCTTCGTAGAGAATCTTAAATCATAATACGAACGAGAAGACTCACGGTGATTCGGAAATTGAAAATACTGCCTCGATTATTCGAAACTACGATGTATGAAGTCTTTAATCTTTCAACATACTTCGTATCTAAATTAATTTAATCTGAGACGATCTGTGTGCAATATTATACAGGGTGAGGCAATAAATTTGGAGTGCTAAACCTACGTCTTCTAATGTTTCGCAATTTTTACCATTTTTTTATTAGCTCGCTTTTTTGTGTGATTGTTTGTCCGTCTTTTCAGTGACAAATTCTGCAATTGATTTTAAAATAATTTCCTGATGAGCTAGAGACTTGAAATTGGATGCATGGCTCAGAACTGGATGACAATGCATTATAAAAAAAAAATTGTTTTAATTTTTTGAATTCTTACAAATATTTTCATAGTAATTCAAAATTTACAATCACAAATTTCACCACTGTCTGTACGAGGTATTTTTAAAAAATTCATTTTTATTTACATAATTTCATTGATTTAAGCTGTCCAACAAATTTTCACTATTTTTGACAATGTCCAAGTCCGAGCTGCTGACTAGATTTACTACTTGATTTACAAGTTAGATTTACCGAGTAGATTTACAACTGGTACTCACTGACTAGATTTACGGTTTAGATTTACTGACTAGATTCAGCTGAATTTACTCGATTTAATGCTGCACACGATGATGCAAATATGTTTGGCAACGAATTGTACAGGAGATTCTTAACGCTATCGGAGGTGTGGAAAGACAAGTTTGAACGTCGCAACTAATTCACTGACGCAATAGAGGGGCGGCAGAAATTTCGAGACGACTTTACACAATGGTAAGGAGGGTAAGAGAGAGGCATTTGGAGCGTTGTAACAGATCGCGGCAGGTAAATTAAAATTCATTGGGCGCGGATGCGTTTTCTGAGCGGCGCGAGCGTTCGCAGCCGGCGCGGCACAGGCGCGTGCAGAGCACCTCGCAATTATAACATTTACCCGTTAATTTACGGGCGAGGGAGCGCAAAGAACGTCGCGGAAGCGCTCTCGATAAGGGCTCTTACGCGACGGTGCACTTTTGTCAGCCGGCGCTCACCCCTCCGGCACTTACGGATGACAAATTAGCGAGATAACTACTGCCGCCGGATAATAAACGCCCGGGAACACGGTTGTACGTAACGGCGAAGCACGAACGTGATAATTTCGGAATAATACCCAACCGCGAACGCCGACATTGATCAAACTTCGCTACGGGGACCGGCGATTCGTCTTCGCAACGGGGACAACGCGTACACACTGTTCGCTCGATTAATTGTTAATATTAATTTACGCGTCGGGACATCGGCTCCCGTTTCGCATCGGTCTTGATCGTTCCGCGGATGCGACGATTCATTTTCACCCCTGTCGTCGCGACGATTTAATCGACCGCGTGTCGATACCTCCATTCTCTCTCTCGACTAAACTTCCCTTCCCTTTTACAAAGTAATTTTCTACAGGATCCACAAAAAATATATTCGACCAAGGCGTCCATTACACTAAATATTATTATATTAACCCTTCACTGCGCTTTACTTTTTTTAATTGGGGTGAAAAAATTGAAAGAAGGTCAGTTGCTGTGTTTTATTTAAGGGACAAATATTTGAGAAAATTAAAACAACATTTTCAAAAAAATAAACATGGTAAGAAAACACAGTTTCAGTTTACTGTATACTAGATTTGTTAACTCTATTAGATATGATAAAATATGCAGCGAAGGGTTAAATGTACATAAGACAAAGGATAATATTGAGGACGTTCCAGGAAAATAACCAAGGTGTGTTACTCTAAAAGAAGAGATTATAATTAACATAAGATGTAAATATATACAATATTTACAAGTGTACAAAATGTTTTATTAATTATTATATTAATAAAACCCTTCACTGCATAACATTTTCAGAAAAACAAACATAGTAAGGAAACATTCTTAGTTTACTCTATACCAGATTTGTTAACTATATCAGATATGATAAGATATGCAGTGAAGGGTTAAATGTATATAAGACAAAGGATAATATTGAGGACTTTCCTAGATAATAAACAAGGTGTGTTGCTCTAAAGGAAGAGATTATAATGTGCATAAGATGTATATACAATATTTACAAGTATACAAAATGTTTTATTAATTACGTAAAGTGTAGCAAAGTGTACAAAAACTGTAGCAACATTCAGACAACACTCACCAATGTGAAGTTGTCGATTTATTTTAAAAAATGTTTAATCAATAAGTTGTTTTCTTCGGAGTGGGATCAAATAATTTAGTTCAGAAATTGTTATTAATATTATTATATTTTCAAAGTTATTAAATTATTGATTAACAAAAAAATACTTCATATAAATACTTTAATATAAAAATATTTCATATAAACATATAATACTTTATCTATTTATTAGAGGATACAATTTAAAAATCCCTATAGATCCTCTAAATAACTATCCGAAGCATGGTCGTTTATAGCATGTTCGTGACGGTCGGTTGAGAACATCATTTTCCCGGACGATTGCACAAGAAAAGAAGAGGTTTTTAGTCTCGCGAGAAATCGAAGAGTGGCAAACAGGACGGCGAGCGTCGCGAAACGAAGCGGCGACACGTCTGGTTTTACGAGGGGCGGTCGCGTTACCGTCCCGCGGACAGTAATTGAAAATTACGAGGGAACACGCGACGCTCGTGAAACGTCGTCCCTGGGATTCGTCTTCCGCCGTTTTACAGCCGTTCGACGACTCTCCGCGAGCTTGTCGTCGATAGGAAACTTCCTGATCGAACGACGCTATTAATTTCCATCCGGTTTCCCCCATCCTCCACCGCCACAATTTTTCCCTAGAGTGTAGTCTCCCGTCGATTCCAAATTTTCACGAGGCGCGACGGTCCGATTAATTCACGGTGTCCCACAGTGTGTCGTCCAATGGAAAAAGACAGACAATCAAAGTGTAAGATCTGTAAATTGGTCTACCTCAAAATGTTCCTAACAAAAACGTACTCTTTAAAAATACCTTCAATTCTAACTGAATAAATCAATCTTAAAATGTTCATAACAAAAACGTGTTCTCTAAAAGCACCTTCAATTTTAACTGAATAAATCAATTTTTAATAAATCAATCTTAAAATGTTCATAACAAAAATGTGCTCTCTAAAAGTACCTTCAATTTTCACTGAATAAATCAATTTTTAATAAATCATTCTTAAAATGTTCATAACTAAAATGTGCTCTCTAAAGGTACCTTCAATTTTAACTGAATAAATAAATTTTTAATAATGTATCTTAAAATGTTCATAACAAAAACGTGCTCTCTAAAAGCACCTTCAATTTTAACTGAATAAATCAATTTTTAATAAATCAATCTTAAAATGTTCATAACAAAAGCGTGCTCTCTAAAAGCACCTTCAATTTTAACTGAATAAATCAATTTTTTCAGCGCTAATTTAACTACCATTTATATTAAGTTCTTTTTATATATTAAGATATACTTCATTATTATTTTTTAAATAAATGTTACACTATAAGCAATAATGTGTGCTATATAAACCTAACATGGTTTACGGCATTAATAAATAATTAATTAAATGAATTTATTATTAAAATCGAAGCTTTACTGTGCAATTCCATGGATTTCTTCACGAGTTGAAGTTCCTCGCGAGCTAATTTGCTTTTTCAAGGGTTTTCTTAGTATTGTTTATTAATTTAGAGCACAACAGAGTTTATGACTTTTTCCTGATCGTCCACATACTCGGCACACTGTTTGTCCAGCAAATCGATACGTTGCTGCACTGTTGAATTTGTCCCATATTTTCTTCGTTGATTGCAATCAAATCATCAAGTGGAGAATGTCTGTGCGACTTGATTTATAAATCCGCTCGACCACCGTCGAAAAACCTTCCTCGCTGTAATCCGTTCTCCACCACTCTCGCTTTCCTTGGTTCTTCGCGTACGCTTTTTCCTCGAGCCACCAGAAAACTCCGTTTTTCGTGGTCTCTAATTGCTCGGCGGTTCATTAAAAATTCCGTAAAAATACAGATCGACTCGTCATTACCAGCGGCCATTAAAAGTTTTGCACGAATTACATCGCTGGGAACAGTCCTGCGGATGCGTTGTCGAGTCCTTTCTACCACGCGGAACAAAGGACGGTGGTGCGAAGGGTGGAAGACGCGTTGCTAGTCGCAGGAATTACAAAAACCGGTGTTTGTGATTGCGAACACTTAATGCATTCGACATTATTTTGAGAAAAGAAGTGAAGACTCGACTTTTCGGAAAATAAAATTTTGTGGTCGAAGGGGCTTTAGCAATTTAACAGGCTTCCTTGGAAGCAAACAGCAGACCCTGCTCACTCGTTATTAGGACGGGAACCTTGGCAATTGTTGGGTACCGGCGAACGAAATCCCCATACTCTGGGACAACTTCCGATTTGCTTCTCTTATACAACGTCAATACCGTTCTTGTAGACGATCCGGGCTCTCATAAATTTTAATGTTCCTAATGGATGTACCAGAGTATTAGACCGCGCATCGGGAGATTGCCATGCCGATCCCATGAATAGAATTTACACCGTTGCTGGAACTCTTATCGAATTCTTCAACGTTCAATGTATCATCTTTCAAAAGTTAACAGAATATATAGAAAAATTAAGGGAAAAAACTTTGCCTTGATGGACTCAAAATTTCGACCTTTTTCCAATGAATTATGATTTTTTTGTATGTAATTCAGTAGATTTGTACCCAGAACAGATGCAGTCGAAATTTCAATCCTCTAAAATCAATGGTTCAAGATTTATGGTTGTTTAAAGTTCAGTATTTTTCGCTCTGAACCATTGCTCCCAGAGGATTGAAATTTCGACTGCAGCGACTACATACCAAATACATCATAATTCATTGGAAAAATGTTAAAATTTTTAGTCAAAATTAATAAAGAAATACTATTATTGAAAAAATTGAACTTGTGTGTGAAGTGTACATGAAGTGTTGAGAATTTGTGTGCAGCAGGGTGCAGCTTCGGTATGCGCGTGTATATTTTTTAAAGGATTCTACAAGGCGTAAATAGGCGAGGGGAGACGAGAATGAAACAAAAATAAAAAGAGAGAGAGAGCCGGAAACCCTGAAGACTTTCTCGAAGTGGAGGAACAGGGTCAACGGTTTCCATTACAATACGCTCGGGGCTGGTGGCTCGCTGCGAGTTGCGAGTTTCGAGTTGGAAGCGGCACGCACACGAATACATCATCTTTAAAGAGTGCCGGCTGAGAAACGAGAGTCTTGCCAACAGTTGAGTCATCAGCGGAGAGAGGGTCGAATGGTCGGCTCTGCTCGGCTCCGCTTCGCTCATTCGCTATAATCGTTCCTCCATGGATAGTAAACCGGCCGAAAGCTCGTCCGAAATTATTGCTACGCGCAGGGCCGTGCTGCACCACTCGGGAACCCATGATGTCCACGTAGAAATTATTTATGAGCTCGGTTTCATACTTTCACAGTTGAAGAACTTTTTTTTTAATATATATTTTTTTATATATATATAAATTATTTATATATATCTAACTGTATTTAATTATTCCTAAATGATCTATATGTACGTATACATTTAATTAAATATTTAGATGAAAATATAGAACAATAATAATTTAACTAGATATTTTAATATATAAGAATTATTTATTTATTTATTTATTAAATATTAACTTTTTTTCACTGTCTTCAAGAACGTCCTGAATTTTCACCGAAGATCACGATTAGCACAGAGGATAGAGTCTAACTAAATTAATTATATTTATGGGAAATCGACTTTATTTATTACAAACTAGCACTTAATACCTTCTTTATGCCTTGTATAAATCAGAAAGGAAACCTAGATAGAAGATAGAAGATAGAAGATAGAAGATAGAAGGTAGAAGATAGAAGATAGAAGATAGAAGATAGAAGATAGAAGATAGAAGATAGAAGATTGAAGATTGAAGATTGAAGATTGAAGATTGAAGATTGAAGATTGAAGATTGAAGATAGAAGATAAATAGAAGAATAATACCAATCGTTTCAAGATAATGTTGAAGAGTCTTGGGTGCTAGAATTCAGTGATACCGAAAAATGATGCTATGCAAAATGTTTCAGTGTTCTTGATATAAGCAGGTGAGATACTACGCGGCAAGATAAGTTGGAAATGTGGAATACAATTTATTCATACGAAGCCCCATTTCCAAGAAAAACAAGTTTCAAAGTTCGTATTATACGCTCGCTATTCAGTAGGCGCTGGTTAGCGTGTCTGCTCGTGGTCGACTGTTTCTACTTCTTGATTTCGAAACTCAATTTTCTCGGGAACAAAGCCTCGCGTGAAAAAAAATTTCATTCTACATTTCTAGCTTCACGTTTGTGTAATGAATTCGGGGACGCGCTGTCAAAAAGAGATAACAAATTGACACGCGTCGGCGCGTAGCTCGACAAATCACAGAGAAAATAGGTAATTTTCGTGAAATTTATTACGCGGAAAATAAATGGCGTACAGGTGAAAAAACCTTTTGCATTACGCCCCTGCGTGATTCAATATTGTGTGGAAAAATGTTCCGCATACTAGATCTAATGGTAATGTTTACTCTACGTGACTTTGACTGACATTGTTCATTAAAAATTGTTCCTATCGAAAAAATCGTGCAAAATTAAAAAACGAGAACAGCAAACACTTGGCTGAAGAATTCTGTTTTCATTCCCGATTTTAATCAATCGTTCAAAGGTGTCTAGCACTTCGTGAACAATAAATATTACGAAACACAAGGTTGGAGCAAAAATTCCTCCGCCATGTTTCACCACGTTGGAACCCATAGCAAAAAGTTTCTCGTCGACACAGCTTTCCCCGCAATAAATTCCTAAAAATCGAATTCGGCTCTCCACGGGGAGGCGGACGGGCCGGAGATCGAAGGATCGAGGTAATCACCTTGATCGCGAGAGCGATCGATCGCAGGGAGGCACGCGACGTTCGGCCAGAAATCGATGTCACGCGAGTATTATTCTTGGCAACGATATCAGAGACGCGTCGGTTCGGAATCCCTAGCGAGAGAGAGAATGATACGATGAGGTACGAGGCGAAAGGAAGCGGCGAAAGTTCGCGAGTCGTTGAACGATATCGTTGCCAAACACGAGACAACTTCGTTAAGTAGGTATTAATGTATATATCGAGGATGACAGGGAACGAAGAAGAGAGACAACAGAGAGAGAGAGAGACTTGGCAACTCCGATAGGACGAATCAATCCAATTCCATGGCATCGTTTCCCCGCAACGAAACACGTAATTTCCGCGTTTCGTGAGAGACTCGAAATTGAAGAGTCGGGCCGGCCGAGAGAGCCGGGGAGCGCTCGGCTGCCATTAACGGCGGCTTCGCTGCATTCTAACGCGAGCCTGTGTTCCCCGTAAATGAATAGTTCCGCGCGCGGTCGCGACAAGTCATTATTCGAGCACTTTTCCGTGACACGGATACACGCGACGCCGCCGTTACCGCACCACCCACCCTCTCTTCTTTTGCCATTCTCCACTTTGTCCGGCAAAGAGTAGTCTCTTTACACCCCTTCGAATTATACCCTCTTCCCTGTCCCTCGAATTTCAACCCTTATCTTCTTCCTCCGTCCTCAGCTTTTAATAGTGGTTCACCATTGTCAGACATTTCTAAAGGTACGCGTCGTGTACACTGTCGAATTCGACTCTCCAGAGTAACTAAGGGTAGTTTTTCTCGGAGATGGACACGTACCTTAACGTCGCGAATCATGGACAAAATTGTTGCTCACCGTTTGTGCTGAATCCTGAGTCCTCTGCGGGGGTGCAGGGGGATGCCGTCTTTCAGCCAGTGTACGCGAGGGGGTGGAGACCCCTTCGTTCGACACACCAGCCTCACTCTATCCCGTAACCTGACTACCGAGTCCCTGAGCTCGGACAACGTAACCTCCCGAACTGAAATCAGAAAGGAAATTCATCAAACACCTGCTTGATTTTTTAGTATTTGTCGTAAAGATCGAAAGGCTAGTAATAAAGGTCTGCGTACTCCGATTTTGATGAAATTTTAATATGTTTTGCAGCGACACATTCTGAACAACTTTTTCCTTTTCCAATTTTGGGGATCGCTTTTAGTTTTTGAGATATTTGCAAAAAACTATCACTAATACATGCTGCGGAGCATACAGGAATACGAAAAATTCAATACAGTATTAGCGATAGTCTTTTGCAAATATCTCGAAAACTAAAAGCGACCCCGTTATGTTGTTACAGTAAAAAGTTGTTCCAAATGTCTAAATCTATATCATATTAAAATTTTATCAAAATCGGAGTACGCAAACCTTCTCTATATAATTACGCAGTAAACGATCAGGAAATTACTTATTTTATTTCTGTTGCTCATAGTCATTGGATAATGTTTTTAATTTGCAGACAGATCTAATGAGGGATTGACCCTTTGCGTTCACACAGTCGTCTCTGAGGGAGCATCGTGAGTCTATTCAGCAACTCAGATGTGCCTTCAAAGAGAACATGAAGAGATTACTGGCAATTATAGGACTTACGATCGGAATTGATGATCGAATATTTTGATTTCATCGAAACTGTATTAAATATGAGTAAAATTGAATATCAAAGTTAAAATTTTATCAAAGAGAAAGAGAACAGTCTCGAAGTGCAAAGAGTTAACAACCCTTCGGATGAAAATACTTCTTGTTCGTTACTAGATTATGCTGAATCTTTGCGAAGTAAAATATTGAAAGACTGGAGAACGAACGGAAGTTCGCGTCCCCTGGAAATGATCGTGAAATGATAATGTCGAGTTTAATTCTACTTGAGCATTGACTTTCTTTGTCTCGCTCGTGCGTGATGCAAATGAACATCCGCGATCTTTATTCCGTGTTCATAATAATATTCCGCATTTACAGTTCGATTTCGCTCAAAAACAGACTGCAGTTCCTAATTGTAATTGTACTTGTTGAAATGTACAAACGAGTTTAATATCAACGGATCAAACGAACGTTGATTGTGGTCCAATTTAATTCGCGACATGTAAATGTCCGAATTTCCTGAACAATGCACAGTGTTTAATTACTAATGGCAGATAAATAGTATTTTATTTATGCCGGGGAGAATAATATTTGTGTATTTCTCTTTCGGTTGAACGAAATAGTAAAAGTCCGAATTATTGTCAGAAAGCATAATGTAAGATCAGATGTTAAATTTCGCTTTAACGTAAACGTTACCCGACGCCCGTTACTGCAATATTAATGCATAAAGTTATATGGAACAATTAAAACACCAAGCTAAAACAATTTAGTGCAGCTGCAACGGTCCGCGACACACCTAAATATTCGAAATTAAATGTTTTTAAGGTATGGCGCAATTTTATTGGCCGTTATTGTATATTTCATTTATTATTCCGTACCGCCTTCTATGGCTACGTCATAAATTCTTGAGGGTTACATTTGTAATAATATTATTATTCGTCTGCGAATTTTACGTGTTCCGGCTCCCGCGATTATCAAAAATTTCACAGCCTCTGAAATTAAATAAAATCCAACAAGCTGAATTAATTTCTATTTGATTGCCGGTTACTGTAAATTAGAGCGAACGAAACACGGAATGTTTGTATAAACATCTGCAGTCGCATTGCATATCATTATTATTATATAACGACGCAGGATTGATGCGGATTCCGCTTTTCCCATTCAATTCCGCGATTTCTCAAACTAATGACGGGCATTTATTTATTCTTTCTGTACAGATGAAATGCATATTTTGTTTAATAACAAATCGGCACAGTTTTCACAGTATATATTCACTGTGTTCACAGTATACTTGCTGCGGTACACGTTGGCAACAACAACAAATTGTTTTTATTTATCTTTGCAACATTGTAAGGCAACTTCCCAAGGGAAAATGGTATTTATACAATTCCTAAGTTTTAACCTGGTATATCTACTGGGATCTTTATGATACTCAGACTTACTGCACTTGACCCTTCGCTGCATAGTGCATCATATGCATTGACACAGTTAACAAATCTGGTATACAGTAAACTAAGAATGCATTTTCTCACTATGTTTATTTGCGTTTATTTTTCTGAAAATGTTGTTTTAACTGTTCAAAATATTTTCCTCTTGAATAAAACACAGAAACTAACATTCTCTCAATTTTTTCATCCCGATTAAAATAATCATGCAGTGAAGGGTTGAAGGAATCCGTGAAAAAATTTATATAGAATTTTTTAAATTTTACGTTCAAGAAACATTTAAGAGGGACGCTTGTCTGGTTCAGATTTTTCTGAAAATGTTCTTTTAACTTTTCAAAATATTTTCCCCTTAAATAAAACACAGAAATTAACCTACTCTCAATTTTTTCATCCCAATTAAAATAATCATGCAGTGGAGGGTTAAATTTTAAGTTCAAGAAATATTTAAGAAGGATGCTTGCCTGGTTCAGATTTTTACAAGAGGATCCTTAGAGTTAGGTTTTAGTCGGAAGGTCCTCGGACAAGTCGCAATAAAGGTTTCTCTGGTTGGAGGAGGTTGGCAGGCAGGGTTGAAGCATTTTGTTGCGTGCAAAGAACGATCGCAGACAATAAACTATTCGTCACGGGCAATGAAAGAGCCGGGTAGCATAACGCAGGCACACCGAGAAGCGATTACGAGGAAAGTTGGCAACGATGTGGCTTCCTTCGCGGGAAATACCGAGGCGCAATGAATTTCACGGCGTCCGAGCCCACTCCGGCGAAAGAGAATTTTTAAAGCGGCCACTTTCGAACTTCTCCTCCTTTCCATCCCCCTTCCTTATTTCTCCTCCTACAGTTTTGCCCCGTCTCCCGACCTTTCCCGGGGAAAGTACGTGTCTCGAAGTTTCGCGGAAAACTTCCGGCGAAATCCCGACGGAGTTTTAATAAAGTTTCCGCGGGTCGTGCCTCCCGCCGTCAAAGGAAACGACTCCATGAGGGTATAGATAGCTCTCGTCGTCCGGCAGCGACGGCTACACTAACGAATCTATTTTTCACGGACCCGCGTTACTGAAACGAACGGGACTGCTGCCGAGGAAAGCTTCGGGAAAGTATGCTAGCCGAGGACAAACGCTTCTATCACCTTATTTTTATGCTGATTCAGCGATGCTTTGCCAGGTGCAATTGCACTTTATTCATTAACGCAATGCAATTCTATTTGTCAAACCAATCGATCCCTTCTATTATCCCACGAATAAAAGTACTAAGTTCTAACACGCAGTGCTTAAATCGCCAATCACCTCGTTAACGTAAGTCTGCGTACTCCGATTTTGATGAAATTTTAATATGTTATAGATTTCGACATTTTGAACAACTTTTACCTTTTCCAATATATGTGGGTCGCTTTTAGTTTTCGAGATATTTACAAAAAACTATCGCTAATGCTGTATTGAATTTTTCGTATTCCTGCATGCTCCGTGACATGTATTAGCGATAGTATTTTGCAAATATCTTAAAAAGTAAAAGCGATCCCCAAAATTGGAAAAGGAAAAAGTTGTTCAGAATGTGTTGCTGCATAACATACTAAAATTTCATCAAAATCGGAGTACGCAGGCTAACCTAACCTAACCTAAACAGCCAATCAACGACTACAGTTCGCAAAGTGGCATGCGTGGCGCAATGTACACAGAAGTACGCGAACTGCGCAACGTGCACAAAGTACACGAAGCACTAAAAAAAATCGACGGTTCTATTTATTAAGCGCGTTCAAACTCGCAGCCTAGAATTACCATCGATTACGAAGAGATGCTCGGTATCGATACCGTGCGGCAGCGTTATGGCGCGGCATACGCCGACTTCTACCACTTTTCAGTATACTTTTACGGCTGGCTAGAAGTGCGCTAGAGGGGCCCGCCGTTGTTAAACAGTCATTACGCTCGTTCGGAGCAAGAAGAAAAGGAACAAATTAGTAGCTCGACGGAACCGTTTCCCCGCTTACCTTTCATCGTGTGGCATCTCGCGGGACTATAAACGCCTGGCGATTTGCCTTTTAAAGTCGTACCGGATCGATCCTCGAGACTATCGAGCGGAAATGGCGAGGTCGCGTGCCGGGGGCCTCGTGTTTCCATTGTAAACCGTCAAATCTCGAACCTACGTATTCGGGATACTAGCTGACGCCCTTCCGGGACGAGTCAGGACTAGACGGGACTAGATGGATCTAGTCTTGATGGATCCAGACTATTACAGATTACCGTCGCCGGCGAATACGAAGCCCGAGTCCTCACCTAGGCTGCGAATATACTGGATCGAATGATATCATCACAAAAAGTATATTAGTCTTGTAGTCCAATTATTTTTTGAAGCGAAACAATTTTCTAATGTTACGAAAGTCGATGTTATATGAGAAAGAAAGAGACAGTAACGCATCCAGGATTTAATTTTGGGGGGCGACGTGTTTAACAAAATGTCCTTCTTTTAGCAGAAATATTTATCAACACTAGCCACATATATTTACTTATATAAGGAAAGGTTGTTCAAAATGTTTAGTGTTACATATAACATATTCAAAAATCATCGAAATCGGAAAGGAAGCAGATATTCTACTATTTTCCCTTAAATAAAACACAACATCTGACCTTTTTTCAATTCTTTCATCCCAATTCAAAAAATCATGCAGGGAAGGGATAAATTCTTCTAATTTGTTTACTGGTTTGAATCACACCTACCAGTGGCGCACCTAGGATTTAATCTTGGGAGCGGGGGGGGGGGGGGACGAGTTAAACAAAATAACCTTTTTTTTACATATTTACTTATATAAGGAAAAGTTGTTCAAAATGTTTAGTCTAACATATAACATATTTAAAAATCATTGAAATCGGAAAGGAAACAGCTATTTTACGGTTTAGCTAATTTTCCAATATTTTTTTTAAAATAGAAAATCTCATATGAGATTTATTTCAACATGATTATAAAAACGAAGTACACCACATACAAAACAAAATATAAAAATTACAAAATAGAATATGGTTATTGGAGATTAAAAAATGATAACAGGTAGTGATAAGCTTTGATATTTGGTTTAGCTATTAATATTGAGACATTCATTGGAAGCTGGAATTTTATTTTACTGAGTTTATTAACTAATTTGAGCCTGTATTTTGTTTCCTTTTTCTTGAGGGGAGACTTGGCCCCCTGGCTTCACCTTTGGATGCACCACTGGTTTTAAACCATGAATTTTTCTATTGTAATGCATTCAGGATAGGTAGAGGGGGCGAGCAAGATGGCGATAAGTACGGTATTGTATCGATCGTAAATCGAGTTGAGTATAACCGCAGCCTAACGCTGCCGACGAAGCCGTCGACGACGACTGTGACGACGACATTGATGGAAACGTATTAAATGCCCGAGGCGTTCTCGCTGCGACTCGTGGAACGTCCCGGATAATTCGAGCGTCGCGTTTCGGGCTCCAGTCCCGAGGGAACGGTGTAATTACGGGCAGCACGCTAGTCAAAACGTTGTGCTCCGACAAGAGAGAGAGAGAGAGGGGGGTAGAGTGTCGGTGTGTGCGCTCGTGAAAAATTGCGAGACGCCTGCAAAAGAAACGTCAAGACATCGGGCGTTCCCGTTGTTCCGGCAATTTCGGCGGGGAGACCAGAAATTGGAAACGCACGGTCACGAAACCGTAATCGACTTCGGCCGAGATTCCACATGCCCCCGGAAACCTTTTACGCTCGTCAGATAATTAAAACGCTTTCGAGCGTACAGTTCCATTCCCATTCGCCGCGAGCGAGCCCCTAACCGTCTGATCGAACGATCCACGGTACGTCGATCTGCGTCGATCTTGCCTCCAGCAGAACGGAAACCGATCGTCCTACCGGAACTTGTAAGATCGTTCACTTTCGCTCAACCGCAAATATTTCTATACAATTTTTCCGGGGAATCTAGAAAATGTGATTTTCTTTTCAGTAGTCCCAGCAAATGTACAGGGTAATTCTGAGAACATGTCATAGTTTTCACAAACACCCTGTATATATATTATAAAAACATTGTTGCTTAGTTTCTCACCTATGATGTAAATAAAAACAGATCTTTTGAAATCGAATCCAATTTAGAAAATACAAAATGTACAGGGTGATTATTCTGAGAACATGTCACAGTTTTCACAAACACCCTGTATATATATATTATAAAAACATCGTTGCTCAGTTTCTCTCCTATGATGTAAATACAGACAGCTCTTTTGAAGTCGAGTCCAATTTAGAAAATACAAAATGTACAGGGTGTTTATTCTGAGAACTTGTCACAGTTTTCACAATCATCCTGTACAGGTGATTGAATACCATTTTCTTGACAGAGACTTTTCATAAAATATTTCTAATATTAAAAAACATCGTTGCTCAATTTTTCACATTTACATATGATGTAAATAAAAACAGCTCTTTTGAAGTTGAATCCAATTTAGAAAATCCAAAATGTACAGGGTGATTATTCTGAGAACATGTCACAGTTTTCACAATCACCCTGTATACGTGATTGCTTATCATTTTCTTGACAGAGACTTTTCACAAAATATTTCTACTATTAAAAAAATTGTTGCTCAGTTTCTTACATTTAATATGATGTAAATAAAGACAGCTCTTGTGAAGTCGAATCCAATTTAGAAAATACAAAATGTACAGGGTGTTTATTCTGAGAACTTGTCACAGTTTTCACAATCACCCTATATACGTGATTGATTATCATTTTCTTGACAGAGACTTTTCACAAAATATTTCTGCTATTAAAAAAATTGTTGCTCAGTTTCTTACATTTAATATGATGTAAATAAAGACAGCTCTTGTGAAGTCGAATCCAATTTAGAAAATACAAAATGTACAGGGTGATTATTCTGAGAAGTTGTGACAGTTTTCACAATCACCCTATACACGTGATTGCATACCATTTTCTTGACAGAGACTTTTCACAGCATATTTCTACTATTAAAAAACAACGTTGTTCAGCTTCTCACCTATGATGTAAATAAAAACAGCTCTTTTGAAATCGAATCCAATTTAGAAAATACAAAATGTATAAAACCCTGTATAGGGTGATTATTCTGAGAATTTGTGACAGTTTTCACAATCACCCTATACACGTGATTGCGTACCATTTTCTTGACAGAGACTTTTCACAAAATATTTCTACTATTAAAAAATTGTTGCTCAACTTCTCACCTATGATGTAAATAAAAACAGCTCTTTTGAAATCGAATCTAATTTAGAAAACAGTTAGGAAACAAAAGACTCGCGCGAAAATCGTCGGTGTACACTCGCTTCCGCGTCAATCGGCTTCCACGTACACACTATGATCAATACGATAGGGATGTTTAAGTATTGAATGATCTATCTACCTTGCAATGTGTACTCCGCTAATTGGCACACGTTGCGTATCTACATTTTGGTTGACGACACAACGACGATTTTACAGCAAAATGTTGAATTCTATGGAAAAGTCTGTTTTTTCCTATGAGCTCGCTTTTATTCATAAATGCAGAGATGCACCCAAAAAAAAAACAACATACAAGCGCACTTTTTGTTTCTTTTTTGTTTTTAAGGTAAATGCACGATTTTTCTATACACGGGTCGATTCGTCGGAACGGTCACTGCAAAAAAAAAATGTACCTCGGTGGCATACTGTAAAAGTTATCCGTTCGTGAGATATTCGAAATTTACATTCAGGTCGTGGCCTCGATTAGATTTCGAAACACAATTGGCCGTTCGTTTCGCGAATATTTTCGACACTTTAGAGTTCGTTTAATGTCTCTTCTATTTTAGAATTGCATATTTACCCGGAGTTGAGTAACATAGTTTTCGACTTGGAGTCACTTGCCCGTGGGTAGTACGGTGCTCGGATTCGATTAAAAAGTTTCGCGACACAGGGAAACATAGAAAAATTAGCTCGGCGTGTAGAGACAGTTGTTTTTCGGTGTCCGGGAAAAAGCACTCGCCGAATCCGAAAGCTCGGAGCACTCGATCGAGAGAGAAAGAGGACGGACTGTTTACGCTGTCTCGGGTTTCAAAAAACATGCGTGCCTCTCGGGATCGCTTTCAAGAGGCCGGAACAATTGTACACGTTTGTCCGTCGCTCGAGAGGGTTGGAGAGTGGTTTGCGAGAGAAAAGCGTAGCCTCGCAACCCCGTCCAACGATTCAGCTTGCGTTTAGCCGGCTATTTGTCCGCGTCGTGCCGCGAAGAATTTGATAACGACGACAACAAGAGAGAAAGAGGGCGAGAGTGCAAGTGGCCAGAGATTTCGAATGAAACCGACCCGCCCCGAAACATAATCTCGGTTGCAACGTAATCGGTCCATGAAGTCGGCGCCTCGAGCGAAAGGATCCGATTTCTCGCTAAGAGATTCGACTGAATACGAGTTCGTAAAGGGGAGCATCGTGTTTCAGGTATTTTTCAATTTGCACCCGCGACGTCCTCGACCCACAGAGCGCGCTCTGGAAAAGCTCGCATCCGCCATTTCGAGCTTAATTATTTAAAACCGCGGATCATTCTGCGAAAAATAATGAAACGAAAATAATATGAAAATTTGTTCTCTTTCTTAATTTGTATAATGGGCTGAAAATAATATAGCAGTATTTTTAAATTCATTTTTACTGTTTTAAATTGCACCTGTTCGTTTTTGTTGGAAATACAATTCAACAACAGATTGTTGAAAAATAATTTTGAAAAAGTTGATGAATATACACGGGGCTCGACTATAAATGAACAAACGAACAAGCCTGACAAAATGTGGATGTTTCAGGGCGAATTTACGAGCCGAAGGAAATTCCAGTGGAATAGGTCGGCGCATGGTCAGACGGCGTCGCATGGAGTCTATGGTTCGGCCGTTTAATTACCATTTTTCTCGGTGAATCGTCCGGCCGCAACGCGACGGTTTCGCGGCAGCAGATTCGGGGATTTATCCATCAATTCCGGGGAATCCATCAGCCTGCGATTATACGGGAATTCCTCGGGAGGCTATTAAAAAGCGTAGAACTGTCGCGGCGAGCCACGGGATTAAGTCGCGGGCATATTAATTCGACCCCGTGGCTAAAGTGCTTTTACGCGTCCCGGCTCGAACGGTGCGGCGATGCGGCCGGATCGTTAGCCTGCGAAATTCGCTTTCGCGGCGGGAGGATTTTGCTTCTAATTCCCTAGAGCGCTCTATCCGTTTCTAAAGTATTCGACACAGACCGGACAAAATCTCTGATACGAATCACGAACCAATAATAAATCACTGAATAAGGTATTCGGAGGTAAATCATGATTTGAGAATTTTTTAATTTAGTGCGGATAAGGGTTTTTTATCTAAAAAGGATTTTATATCTAATTCCCTAGAGCGCTCTATCCGTTCCTAAAGTATTCGACAAAATCTCTAATACGAATCACGAACCAATAATAAAAAATCAACGAATAAGGTATTTGAGAATAAATCATGATTTGAACAATTTGTTAATTTAATGCGAAAAAGGATTTTGTATCTAATTCTCTAGAGCGCTCTATCCGTTTCTAAAGTATTCGACACAGTCCGGACAAAATCTCTAATACGAATCACGAACCAATAATAAATCATCGAATAAGGTATTTGAGGGTAAATCATGATTTAAGCGATGTGTTAATTTAATGCGAAAGAGAGGTGACAGGAAGGACGAGTAAAGTGGACCGCAGACTGAAGAGAGAGAGAAAGAAAGAAAAGCGGATATTCACGGAATTCCCATGTTGCCGGAGGCCGCGTGCGGTCCTCGACAACGAAACGTCGTTTAACGATTAGCCGTGGTGAACTGGCGCCGAAATTCAAATTTAAATGGCACTCGCGGGAGAGACCGGATCGTCGCCGGGTTCTCCGGGACCCGAATTTCTACTGGAATTGCACCGCATCGCGGAAAGAGATCCTCGTGCGGAGTCGTTAACCCCTTCGTTATTTTTGACGGAATAGTTGCCCCTTGATACCGACCAGCTGAAGCCGTCTAATGCCAACCATTCCGCTTAATTACGAAACACTCCACGTCTGAAATAAATGCACATAATTCCGGCACAACTTTTAAAGTGACTTGGCCTCTTAACCCTTCGCTGCATAGTGTATCATATCTGATACAGTTAACAAATCTGGTATATAGTAATAATGCATTTTCTTACTATACTCATTTATGTTTATTTTTTTTTAATATGTTGTTTTAATTTTTTTTAATAATTCCCTCGTATATTGTATTTAATTGTTGTATAAATAGTATAATGTAGGTGAAAGCCTTTCCTGAGTTGCGTCTGCTTTGGCTAGCTGTTTATTATTATTTATTATTTATATACTATGTTTATTTACGTTTACTTTTTTGAATATGTTGTTTTAATTCTTTTTAATATTTCTTCTGTTGGATATGTCTCTTTAACGTGATACGTTATTTTATAAATCACACTTTCCTCGTAGATTGTATTTAATCGTTGTATAAATAGTATAATGTAGGTAAAAGTATTTTCCTGAGTTGCGTCTGCTTTGGCTAGCTGATTCTACTAGACTGACTGCCAGACCCGGCTCTTGACTTTATAGCTCCGTCAAATCCTTAAATCTAAGATGCTGTGTTATCGGTAAATTCCAACATCTTCCTTAAATAAACAATTAAAAGAATCATGCACTGAAGGGTTGATATTGGACTTTCTGCAAAAATTGCCCTGGTGAAACGTAACAGGAAGTTCAACGGTGTGATGTTTTTCTCGTGAACATTGCAGACGATTGAGAATAGAAAAATTTCGAACCTAGACAGGCTCTCGTAGTTGGACGCGTTTCCCGTTTGACGGGCAACGCGCGGTACGCGTGGAGAAAACAATGGTCTTAGGGTTTTTCGCTAGAACCCATTTCCCGTAGTCGTTACCACCAGGAAAGACGGCGGGGTCCTCGGAGGATAATGGCCCGGAACGGATACTCGCATATCCCGTATTCCTTGGTTTTCTCGATCGATCGGACGTGAAAAGGAAGAGAGAAAAAAATGGCCGAGCGAAAGTCTGTCGGGCGGCGTGTCACGGGGCCGCTACGAAGGATGAAACATGCTGAGCGACCGGCGAAGAGAGCGGCGAGGTTGATTAATGAACGCGTCCCCGAAAGAGCAAAATAACAAATAGCGCGTTGCCACGTTGCCCTCCGGCTGACGCGATGCCCGAGAGAGAACCGAACCCTCCCCCCTTCTCTGTCTATCTGACTCTGTCAAGGGGTGGAGAAACGGGGGCTGCGGCAAACGGCCACGCTGGTTGCTTGATTCATAGTTCCCGCGGTGCACCGACGGCTTGTGACGAGGCGCAACGTCGTGTTAACCATGCGACCGATCCTCCTCCGTGCCTTCGCACCGCCGACCACCCTCGGTAATTGATTGTCACAAGCCCGCAGGCCCTGGAGCCCACCGACCTACCTTTTATTCGCCTCATAGCTGACGGCTAAGGGTTAGAACCACGGTTATTGCCGTCGGCGAGGGATAGCCGTCACTTTTCCAAAGACACGTCCAGGATCCTTAACGGATAGGACATGGATTCTTAATATTTCTTGTAGCCGCAACTTACCCTTTCAACTTAATCAAACTTATTTGATTGTCCGACGTAACACAGTTTGTTAACGCGAACGTGGATCCCCTTAGTTTATTGTAATTCGCGCTATACAGTAACTAATATATAGAAAAGGTATACGTACTCCGATTTTGATGAAATTTTATTATGTTATGCAGCAACACATTCTGAACAACTTTTTCCTTTTCCAAAAAAGGGGATCGCTTTTAGTTTTCGAGATATTTGTAAAAAAACTATCGCTAATACTGTATTGAATTTTTCGTATTGCTGCATGCTCCCCTGCAACGTAAAGCGATAGTTTTTTGCAAATATCTCAAAAACTAAAAGCGATACGCCTATATTGGAAAAGGAAAAAGTTGTTCAGAATGTGTTGCTGCATAACATATTAAAATTTCATCAAAATCGGAGTACGCATACCTTTTCTATATAATTACCAACTCCGTCCAACCAGTTGACTTCGCACAGCTAAAATAAAAGTATCTGGTTCACCTCGTGAGCAAGACTATCGTTGAATTCTAATTTCCTTTCACAATCAGGCATAGAAGATTAAACAATTTCAAGTCTCTGACTCATCAGGTACTTAGTTTAAAATCAATTGCAAGATTTCTACCGAACAAACAGTCAAGAAAGCCATCTAATAAAAACGTGGTAAAAACTGCACCAATAGTTGAATTGAAGTTCAAATTGTGGAAGGTACACTTTGAAATATATTGTAAATTTAAGAATATCGTATACAACGTTCTTAAGGTTTCGATCGAGATGATAGTGTAGGTAGTTATGTCACTCGGCGAAATCGATGACAAAGCGGATCCAATAATCCCCAGGTACACCAAAAGACCGCTGCCGCGGTAATAAATCTCGAACGCAGCTCGATTTCTGTAGTATTCAACAATACACTGGGTTTTCGGTAACGAACACCTGAAAAAACTCGCTGTGACACATACAGAATTTTGTACACGCTATAGGGAAATTCTTCGGCTACCACTCGACGCCACAGACGATCAATCAGGACAATACCGAAGTAATGAAAAAGCCAACGTAGACAGAATTCGACGGAACGCGACACGAAACTCGCACCAAATGAAATGCGATCGAGAGTAACGTTTGTAACAGAGCATATTTCGATTGGGTAGACCTTGACATCATCCCCCAGACTCGATATAAAATCCCAAATTTAGCCCCTTGCTGGATGATTTACTTATGCAAGATAATTAAATTCTCCATTACGAATTGAACATTTCCCAAAACGTTTCACACGGTTCGTAAAATTACTTAAATTCGTATTAATTTGACAATCTCCGTCACGTTACGAATTTCATTACATCGAATATAATCAAATTAATATTAGTAATGAAAATTACCTAGAATTTTCAAGTGTGGCAAATATGTAATTGCTTCACCGGGTATAAAGGTAAATTGTAATTGTGAAGCTTCTTCTTCTCAACGACCCTGTAAAACTTACAATTTTTTTCGGAGGGGTTGTTTTATGGTCCAGTAAAACCCTCATGGTGAACCTAATTTTATTTTAAAGTTGCCAGTATACCTAGCACTCAGAGCTCAATAAAACAACTACGAAAAACCGTGTATCAAGTTTTAAGGGGTCGTTGCGAAAGGGTAGCTTCAATCTTCAAGTCCAGGGTAGTTTCGACTCTAAAAAAAATGTTCTACGTTCCTAAATGATTTAAAAAGCAAACAATGGATTTGCAAGGATATTGGAACAATGTCAGAAAAATTTGTAAAAGATCGCAGGTGTTCGGTGTTCAATCATGTTTCACAATTGATGCGAATAATTAACGAGCTGTTAATTACAAAGTACTGGGAGCAGCATTGCGCAATCCGCGTGATAAACATGATCGCTCGGCAGTTTCAAAAGAACAAACCGCGATATTACAATGGGCAACACAACCGAGACGCATCTCCCTCGGCGGATTGTTAAACGCATTTTACTAGGAGGGGGGCGCGATGTAAATCGGAAGAGCTTGCGTATTCATCGATATCGAAACATCGTCGATCGTCGATGCCGTGTAATCGTGACGGTACACGCACCGTCCGGCTGGACGTCAAACCCGACCCAAAATCCTCTATCTCTCTCCCTCTCTCTATCTCCCACCTCTCCACCGCTCTCCCTTCCCCGCTCTCTCCCTTTGTTCACGTGTCTCTCGATTCTTCTGGCACGCCGTTCCCGTTACAGCGTAATGACGCGTCGGCAGAGAGAGATTCGCGCGTCGTTTGTTCGCGAGCACGCTCGTCGATATTCAAATCGGTGTCATCGATTGCCGGCCGTGTTATTATGAGTAACGTTCCGTGTCAGAATGGTTTCTACGTTCCCTCGACTATGCGGTACTGTCCCGGCTCAAAGTTCCTTGCGAGAAGAAACTTTCAACCGTGCGAACTATTTTTCGACACTTATCCCGAAACAAAGCAGTAACCGACTCTTTGATAGACTGGGTGTATTCGTTTCCGAGGTACACCAGAGGCTCCTACATCCGTATCTCCTTTATCTGAAGATCCTGATATTCTATTGTAAACGCGTTGTATTTTCAGAACAAACCTGTTCCGAAATTCTATAGACTATCTACTCTGAGAATGGCAAAGTCTGTACCTTATTATCAGAGATCACATGCTGGCACTTGTAATCTTGCACCGGAACACGGTAGAACCTCGATTACCATAAACCTCTCATATCTTAACTCTCTGTTATACGAACACGTTTCTACACCATGTTGATTGTAACAGGAATTCTGTGTCGTAACTATCACAGCGAGATTCTACAACTTTGTTTTGGTGGATATGGATGTAAGACAGATTGTGAATTTCAAGGTGAGAAGGTCAACAATGTTTTTGTTGTTGCATATTATTCTACACCTTGGATTTGGTGTATATAGATGTAAGACAGATTATGAATTTCAAGTTGAGAAGGTCAACAATGTTTTTGTTGTTGCATATTATTCTACACCTTGGATTTGGTGGATATGGATGTAAGACAGATTGAATTTCAAGGTGAGAAGGTCAACTATGTTTTGTTGTTGTTGTGTATTATTCTATTTCAAGAAAGAACATATGAGTTTTTCATTTTACCATGTTGATGTAAGACAGATTTGAATTTTAAGGTGAGAAGGTCAACAATGTTTTTTGTTGTTGTGTATCATCCTATTCCAAGAAAGAAAATATGAGTTTGTTTATTTTACCATGTTGATGTAAGACAGATAGAATTTTAAGGTGATGAAGGTCAATAATGTTTTTTGTTATTGTGTATCATCCTATTCCAAGAAAGAAAATACGAGTTTGTTTATTTTACCATGTTGATGTAAAACAGATTGAATTTCAAGGTGAGAAGGTCAACAATGTTTTTCATTGTTTTGTATTATCCTATTCCAAGAAAGAAAATATAACTTTTTTATTTTACCATGTTGCTGTAAGACAAATTGTATTTCAAGGTGAGAAGGTCAACAATGTTTTGTTGTTGTTGCATATTTATCCTATTCCAAGAAAGAAATTATGAGCTTTTTTTTATCAAAGACCGCAGCCGAGACGCATTTTGTAATATCGTGGCATTGTAGGTCCAATATCGAAAACTGCGCGGTATCGATCACGGTCGATCATAGTTCGCGACCGCGAATATCGTCGGCCGATCATAATTCTCCTGGGCGGCGTGCTTGCACAGTTTTGCGATGGATTTCGGGCCGGGGCTCTTTGCAAAACAATTAACGAGCATCATCGACGGGGGATGACTCTGGCCGTTTGCACCTTTGTCCGACGCGGCTAATCGTTTTCGGTTCAGAGGCCGGTTCGCTTCGGCATTGTCGGCCCCGGGAATGCTTCCGGTCATCCGGCCCGTAATTGGCTATGGGGAACGCCGGTCAGCTGTGCTCGTCGATCGTCGATCCCGCCGAATATTTCATCGCACTAATCACGCGATACAAGACCCTTTATTATTCCCGAACGGCCAACCTCTCTTAACTAATACATTCGCAACACCACGTTGCGTCTTTAATGATTTTCGGGGACCCTCGAGTGTGCTTTGACTTCTTCGTGGTTGCACGATGCGATGGTTCAATCGTTTTGTAATTGGGGAATATTTTCTCTTAAGAGGGTAGTCTGGCTTTTCTTTTCTATTTAAAAATAAAATAAAGTATAATATATTAGTACATAAACAGACTATATTAAATCACGTTAACCCCAGGCTGTATTTTAACGAGTCACGCTCGTCATGTAGGTTCTAAACAAAGCCTAATAAATATAAATGTCACGCCTTCCTTTTCAAATTAAATAAAATTTGTTTCATTTGTAATTAAAATTTAGGTATTAAAAGTATAAAATAATTTTTCCTAGTCCCATACAGATTCCTAATCTCGTACAGATTAATTAATAATTCGTTAAATAATTAATTAATTACAGATAGTCCTCAAAATTTGTGATTGTGAATTTTTAATAGCTATGAAAATATCAAATCAATTATTTATTGCATGACTTTATTACAGTGGTAATAAATATAGGCATACAAAAATATAAATTTTCTTTTCTCTTCTACGTCATTCTCGGGGATGTGGATATTGTAATCGCTTTAACTGTAAAGAAAATGATACAACCAGGGGTTAAAGTAGCTTAAAATTTTTTTTAATGTGCCTGATTTTTTTTAATAAAAATTTTGGAATCTTTAAGGTCAGACTGCAAGTTCCATCTTAAAAAGATAACTTCCAATCCCCAGGAAACAGGGATCTCGTAAATACACGTGGATAATTGCGGCCTCTCGTCCAAGTTCGATCGGAAAGTCAGCTTGACCACAACTTTCTCAGCCGAAATTCCATTATAAAGTGTACGCCCACGGAGGTTTACGATTTCCTTGGTCGTCTTCCCATCCAGACGGAAAACACACATCGGATTCTCATAAATACGTTGCGGATAATCGTGGACCTACAATCGCAGATAGGCATCGATCTATTCCTGGTCGGGCAGAGGCGAACAGTCGCGTACGATCGTTAACGGGAAAATTAAACGGCGCCCGGGGAAAAGTTGTCTGATTTGTTCCCCGTAATTCAGGAACTTGCCTACTAACCGTAAAATCCGGCTCTGGGAACTTTTCCCAGCACCGAGACCAGGAGAAACTCCTTCTGCCCGTTCGTTACTCGCGTCCGCTCTAACATGGATACCGACCCGGCCTGGCAATCCTAAGCGCGGGAATGCGATTCTTGGCGAATTAGTTTCCACACTGATTTTTCGCCTCTGTGTACGGCACATTCGTAAAATCGTGGCGCAGCGCGGCCGGATGTTAATTTTACGGCTAGCAATTAGTCGAGGTAGAAAAATATTCTCTCGTTCGAAGAAAAAAAGAGATACAATTGGAATTAATTATATAGAAAATGTATGCGTACTCCGATTTTGATGAATTTTTAATATGTTATGCAGCAATGCATTCTGAACAACTTTTTCCTTTTGCAATACAGGGGGATCGCTTTTAGTTTTTCAGATATTTGCAAGAAACTATCGCTATTACTGTAATGAATTTTTCGTATTCCTGCACAACGTAAGCCTGTCACGGTGTTTCTAAATTATACTCTAGATTCTTACGTATTTTCACGTGTTGATTACGCAAATGTTAATTTCATAACGTAGACCTTCTTTTAGAAACACTTTTTACGTTGCCGTGGAGCATGCAGGAATACGAAAAATTCAATAGAATATTAGCGATAGTCTTTTGCAAATATCTCGAAAACTAAAAGCGACACCCCTATATTGTAAAAGGAAAACGTTGTTCAAAATGTCGAAATCTATAACATATTAAAATTTCATCAAAATCGGAGACCTTTTCTACGTAATTACCCTGAATTCTTCAACTTGTACTCTTTGATACTTCAGCTGCCAAATCAAAACATGTTGTTCCTCTTTTTCAACATGTTTCTTTTTCGAATTATATGTACAATTATCGCCTCACAGCTTGAACCACGATTTTAGAGGTTCCGGAGTGCAACACAGACGGGAAGAGCGAGAAGTCGCGCGAAATATTCTTGGACTCGTGCTGCTTGGGGTTCAAAGGGAGTGGAAGTTCGGGGAAATGCAGCCAGAAATTACTCCGACATCTTTGCTTCGCCGATTAACAATAATAACGAAGACGACGGGAGGGGGACCAGGGTTTTGTTTCGAAGTTTCGGTGGAGAACCTGAATCGAGACGGCCTTTGCAGGGGAGCCAAGGCAGCAAGTTCGAGGCCGATTAATTTCCGACTTTTCCACTGCGCGCTTTCCAGAGCTATTTCGCATAATGATTCCAGGTGCTCGACGGGCTAACGAGTGGGCGTAAGAAGATTACAGGTATTCGTGTTCGGAGCCTTTTCTTCGGCGCCGGGATGGTAATATCGATGGCCGATTCATTCAACTTTCAATCACTGTTATTCTTCCCTCTGATTTTCGGTGTTGTTTTACACTCGCGTGCAGATCGTAGACCCGAGTGTCGGGTTCTAATTCTTACCTGAATCTGATTCCACAGTGCGATGCTTAACCCTTTGCACTCGAAGATATTTTAACCTTCATACGTTCCTAAAAAATAGCTGCATAAAAGAGACTTGAATGACAATTCACCAATTTTTATTTTGAAACGTTAAATACATTAGCGTCACATTTGAAAGAAATACTGGTAATTATTTAATTTTTAAGGACTTGCTCACTGATTTCGTTGATCTTGAAATATGTTGTCAAGCTCATCGTTCTGAACAACTTTTCCCTACACATGTTACCGCCGCTCGGTTTTAGTTTTCGAGATATTTGTAAAAAACTATTGCTAATACTATATTGAATTTTTCGTATTCCTGCATGCTTCGCGGCAACGTAAAATTGTTTCGGGGACGCATCTCTTTAGTTTTTCATTGTAAATACAAAGAAATAAACAAAAGATAAACAGATGTGGCCCCGGAAGAGGTTTACGTTGCCGCGGACCATGCAGGAATACGAAAAATTCAATACAGTACTAGCTATAGTTTTTTGCAAATATCTCGAAAACTAAAACCGAGCGGCGGTAACATGTATAGGGAAAAGTTGTTCAGAATGATGATCTTGACAACATATATCAAAGTTATCAACATCGGTGAAGAAGCCTTTAAATAATTATTGAAATACAACCCGCGATGTAGACATAAAAGGCTGAATAATTTGACAGTGAGGAACGTACAAGGGTTAACTCGACCTTAAAACAAAGAAGTTCTGCAGCGAAGAAAAAAGGTATCCATCGCACGCGCAGGCCGGTGCACAGTGGGGTTAAGCGTCAGGTGTGCCAGAACAGGGCCGGCATCAGTTTCGACAAAGGAAACCGCAATATTTGCGAGGCGCCGTGCCGGCGGAAACCGCAACGGCCGAGGTCCCGGACACTGGTGATTCCCTTTGTTCCGTGTCTTCCAAAGTTCGCGGGGCCGACTTGCCGGTTTATTGGCGCGGTAAAACAAACGTCGATCCACCGGGAAAACGGCGGCTTGTCTCCGCGGTGGTTGATTAACGCGGTCGGGAACGCCGCGTTTTAATTAACGCCGCGATCCTAGACGTCTCGGCCAGCTTTCCAGAGAGCATTCCGACATATCGACGTTCAACCCCATGGAGAAACCCCATTAAAAGCAAGAGACGTCCCGCGGAAACGAGAACGAATGGCAGGCCGTTCCGCAAACTATGCTCATAACGGCTTAGGCACGCGGCGTCTAATCAATGGCTCGTAGAAATGAACCCGAGGTGGATTTTGGGACTCGTAGAATGGGCCTAGTCGCGTGCAACCATCTTCTAAAAGTTTTCGTTCCAACGAAAAAAACCCGCTTCTGACTTGTTCGCTCGGCTGACTTGCTCGCGTAATCTCCTGACGTCGACCTAATCGAAACTAGCCAAGAACGGCCGCCTGACATCGCAATTTCTTGCACGAGAACGTTTTCATTTCTTCGAGGACGGATCTGGGCCAATCCTTCGCACGAATTTTCTACCGGCCAACCCGACCTCCTATTGTTGGTATATATTCGGGTTTGTTGCTGGTTCAACCCTTGGTTTTGCATTAAGACGCGACGGCCTGCAGGAAACACGTCAGTCGTTCACGCGATTTCTAGACTTCGCCAATGCCCTTCGAGATTGTTGCTTCATTTAGGCAGGTATACTGACTCTGCTGAAGTTACTTCGGATCTATTAGGCTTGTAGATTCGTTTAGCTTAACGTGGCTCTTGACGTGTTCGCTTTTAAACACGAATAAATTTTTCAAGAGTGGTGTAGAGTTAGGAAGGTTCAATGTGGATTTGATTAAGAATTCTTTATTAAATATTATCATATTTCCAGGCAACTATTGCCATTTTTTTAATCTAGCACTTAGAATTTAATGACAAGGTTCGCACGAAACTAGATAAATTAATAAAGGATTTTTGTTATTTCGATCGTAAATATTAAGATAATAAATGAGGACGAAACACCATCTTTTTTTCCTCTACTATTAAACATTTTTAATAATGAACGTTGATCTCGAACTAGATGATTCCACTATGAATCTAAACTTTGGGTAATTTTACAAATTAGCTATTGTGTGTGTAGAATATGATCGAACGTTGCGCCGATAAAATCATTCTCATTTATTAATTATATAAATTAAATATTATGCAGGCTGTTATTGAAGATCATACTTCAACTCGTATTATATCGGTGTCCAAAGATAGGGAAGATCCTCAGCAATGACTCCACCATGAAAATTTAAACGTTTGGATAATCTTAAAAATTAGCTATCGTGTGTAGAATATAATGGAACCTTGCGCCAATAAAATCGTTCTCATTCATTATCTAGATAAATGAATATTTATGCAGGCTGTTATTGAAGATCATACTTCAACTCTTATTATCTTTGTCCAAAGGTAGGGAAGATCCACAGCAATAAAGGCACGGTATCAATCTGGATTCTCTTAAAACCCGAGCGAACAGAATCGCTCTCGTTGCACAGTGCTTCCGCGATTTCCTTACTGCAAAATAAAAAATCGCTCGGGCGATTAAGCGGCACAGCTCTTGAGTAGGACCGAAAATCGGAAACGAGGATCGTCCGAGGCGTTGGCTCGCGATCGATCGCGGAAAAGGCAATTCGCGAGGGTTATCTATTCGATCTAAATTGCCTTGCGCGCCGGTCGAACAGCCATAAAGACGAAGATGGTCCCTCTTGTCGCCCTTCCGCCTCGCGTTTCCTAGATTTGTCGCGACGAGACGGGACTAAACGCGACGGGAAACGCCAACGATATCGAGCCCGAACGTAACGGCGCCGCGTTTCGAGCAATAAACTTCGCGAACGAGTCGAACGGAACTTTTTCTCCGTTCCCCGTCCACCCCTCCGCGCGCACACGATTCCTATAATATCGGCTTTTATTCCGCCACGGTCCATAAAATCGAAACGGTTAATTTGTCGGGGGTGGGAGACAGACGCTCGAGGAAGGGATCGAGTTATCGTCCTGGGACTCGTCATTCACTGTCGACGGTGCTCGCAGTCTTAGACTGTTTGCGAGTCCTTCAAGCAAGGATAAACTAGCAGGATTTTCTTTTATTTAATGCAATTATTATTAATAGTATATCATAATAATAATTATTATTAATAGTATATTATGTTTTATGGCAATGGAATTTGTACAATGAGGAAAGGCTCAAATTAATTAATAAACTTAGTAAAATAAACTTCCAGCTTCCAATGGATGTCTCAATATTAATAGCTAAACCCAATATCAAAGCTTGTCACTACATGTTATCATTTTTCAAGAGCTGTGGTCTTAAAGTATAAGTTCTAATTGTAATTTTAATTGTAATTTTTATATTCTGTTTTGTATGTGGTGGTATATGAGATTTCCTATTAAAAAAAAGATAGAGATTATGTTGCCTTACATTATTTTTCGCTACATTATTATACTTCAACTGTTTCCTTTATCTCGATCGACTTGTAAATAAATAAATTGATATTTTCGGCGCACAGATTCGATCCTATATTACTAACTAAGCAGTTTTGCAAATTAATATAACTTTTTAGTCTAGTTTAAGACCATTATCAAGAAATATATAATTACGTCTGTAAAAATTAAACCACTGTAAATTATATAGTTCAAATTCACTTCGGTGTTAAGAAACAAAAAGGAAAGGGAAAGAAAAACAATACAAATTACGTATAAATAATTAATACGGTGCTGTCCTTAAATCTTCTTCGTCATAAAAATTAATATATCATTAAAAATTAATTCTCATCATAAATCTATAAAATCCGTAATTTACCAATAACTAATATATACTAATTCTTGTGGTCGCTAATGATCTACATGTTTTAATTCACAAAAAATTTTCAGAATTTGTGACCTCACTGGTGCTCGGTGATCCGGCAATTATTGATAAGCGTCGCAGAACGGAAACAAACGGTTCATATTCTCGGCCGTTAAGCCACGTGTTAAAATGCATAGGAAAAAGTTTCTATAAAACCGCGGGGCAAATAAAATACGTTGGTACACGGTATGTATATTAAAGTGCGATAAGAAACGGCACGATTTATGGAAATCAACGCGGGTAAAAAGAACTCTGGTATTTATAGGCGGTCGCGATGCATTATCTCGAAGACGTCGATGTTTGAGTGTCGATTAAAGTTCGTGTCTGAATATCCTGTGCTCGTGTGTACGTGAATATACGTATATAGGGTGTCTCGTCGGTGTGGCGAGGTATTTCCATTTCGTCGCCGTTTGTCGATACTCGTTAACAACGACAAATCTACTTAGCGACTTAATTCGACACGTCGTTGCGATCCCGATACCAGCCGGCCCGTAATTTTATAATAATTCGCCCGCAATTTTTCATCCGACAATTTACGAGCGCGGCTACACGCCTGCGAAAGAGTAAGCGGGAAGAAAAAAAGAGGAGAGAGAAAGAGAGGAGGGATATATGAAATGGAGGAAAAAAGGAGAGAGGCGGCGACCAACGTCGAGCCAGCGGGAAAAAGAGACGAAAAAGATGGAAAACGGTGGCCGTCGCGGGGGTGGAAGAGGATCGAGGGTCGCGCACATAACTGTAGCGCGACGTTCGATAAATTGCCTCGGGTTCTTTTTAGTCTGCCGCGATATTTTATTTACCAGGAAAATGTATCTCTGTTGCGCGCGTGCCGCGGGAATCGGTTTAACCGGGCTTTTTCGGGAATCCACGCAACCACCACCAGAGACAGCCGGAGCGCTGATTTTTATTTCTATTTTTTTTCTTCCTTTTTTTATTTCCGTCGAGCACCTTGTCCACCGCAATATCGTCCTGCGATATCCAATCTTCGGAGCGGCATTACAACTTGCGCCCCCGGAACTGAATTAAAAATTCTACGGTACACTAGGGTTAAATATCAACAGCAAAAACAGCTGACTTCGTTTTTTGCCTAACTTGATAACTAGACGTGGATGTGCATTTGCGGTCGTGAAAATATTCGTTACTTTTGCCACTGGACTTTCTAGAAATTGGTTCAGTAAACTATCTTATAACCTGATCCAAGAACTGTTTAAAAATACTGAGTATTTATATATTTATTAAAAGAACTGTATACTCACTGGCACAATTTTTAATTTACTTTTTAAACAATCTTAATAAATCCGGAAATGGGGGAGTCACGATTGGCAATACTGGAAAATTAGGGTACATAAAATTATTTGTATATTTATAATTGTACACTCACTGGCACAACTCTTAATTTACTTTTTAAACATTCTTACTAAATCCGGAAATGGGGGAGTCACGATTGGCAATATTGGAAAATTAGGGTACGTAAAATTATTTGTATATTTATAATTCTACACTCACCGGCACAACTCTTAATTTACTTTTTAAACAATCTTAATAAATCCGAAAATGGGGGAGTTACAATTGGCAATATTGGAAAATTAGGGTACGATTTGTCACAGGAGGGGGCGGAATGGTACGTAGATAAACGGAGGCTGGATCGAAAGGGAAGATTTGTAGGGCGCTCGGCGAACTTTTGGCTGGGAATTGCCGGCGATTTTTCGGACGGTTCTCCGAGATAAAGGGTGGAAAAGTAATCGCGACTTGGAGAATTGTCGCGGGACCGCAATAAACGATCGTCGAAAGAATGCTTCGAAGGATCCAGCGAGCCCGATAGACACGCCACTCGCGAGGACCAAAGAGAATTCCAGTATTAGCGAATACGTAGAGGACGTACCTCGAGGTGCATAGTGGCAAGAATTCTTTTCGTCGCATAATGAACCGGGGGCCCTCGTTTGCACGCGACTCGGTTCCTCTTCGTTCCGGCTAGTTTATCGAGAATACCTCGCGGCGTGCATTATGTCCTGACCCGGTGAAGCGACTTTGTCCGCGCGACTATTCTCGGTTCTCGTCGTCGATAATTCAACGAGCTTTCGTCACGCGCCCCCGGGAACCGGCGTTCGTCGACGCCGAGGGTGGCACGCTGCGAACGCTTTCGGGGACTTCGCGAGACGGCACCGTCGTTCTGGTTAAACTGTTAATTAAGTGGGACGAATTAATTTGTTCGGGAAGTAGGGGAACGCTTACTTGACGTGTTTAGATGGTGATTGGTATGCTATTGTGCGCTCTACGCTTCCCCGAGTTGTGTTTAAAGTGATTGTATCGATCGATGTTTTAAAGGGGCAGTGGCGGTTTAGCACTTCGACGTGACGGCTTCAATTACGGCTCTTTTACTTACTGGAAGATTTCGACACCGTTCAGGCACGCCGATAATTTGTCCGTACATGAGCAAGGTAAGCAACAGCAGCGTCGCAAATAGATTCAAAAGTTCTCAGGTAGGGTTTCCCGGATTGGGGTAAGGTCTGACTTTTACCCCTAAAATGAACTTTCTTGTACATATCACAAATTTAAAAAAAAATAGTACAATTTAATAAATATTATAGTTGTAATAAACATTGAAAGTTGGAAATTTCAAGAGGAGTATTATTCACGAGAAAAATTGCTTCTCTTTGATGCGATACCCTGACGTTGCTATTTAATATTTTCTCTCGCTTTTTTTTTAAATTGAAAAACAGATCTTTGCGAAAAAAAAATCGTATCTTACATTATTAATTAGTCTGCAGAATATATTAAAAGTCAATGCTGAACTAAATGGAGAACCTTCCTCTAAACAATTGTGAAAGAATTAGTACCCAGTTCGACCATCTGCGTACTCCGATGTTGATGAAATTTTAATATGTTATGGATTTCGACATTTTGAACAACTTTTTCCTTTTCCAATACAGAGGGGTCGCTTTTAGTTTTCGAGATATTTGCAAAAGACTATCGCTAACACTGTATTGAATTTTTCGTATTCCTGCATGCTCCGCGACATGTATTAGCGATAGTTTTTTGCAAATATCTCAAAAACTAAAAGCAACCCCCTATATTGCAAAAGGAAAAAGTTGTTCAGAATGTGTTGCTGCATAACATATTAAAATTTCATCAAGATCGGACTACACGCAGACCTTTTCTATACAATTACCGAAATATTGAACGAGGAAAGGGTAGTATATTATATTTTTCATAGTTCCCACAAAAAATTGATTCATCCAAACCAATCCTAATATAAACAACCTTTCTAATTCAATATTGAAGAATTTGCTAGTACATGGCAAGATTAGACACCTTGATCGGCAGGTTCGAGGCAGAAATCGAGAGTAACGCAGAACGCAGAGAGTAAAACACCAATCGGTGCATGGACAGACGGGTCGGCCGACATTGTGGAAGCGCTCGAATGCGGGGCAGGTCGAATTATCCCCAGTGCCGAAAACCGACGGTTAAGGAGTTTAGTCGCGAGACACTCGAGCTACCATCCGCCCACCCCGTGTTCCCACCACTCGTTACCATTGTAAACGCAGTCCTCCCCACCCCTCCAACGACACTCTGTCCCGTAGTGTTTATTTAGCTTAACACTCTCGCTAATGCATCCCCTAGAGCATTTCACGAGCTGTTTACGATCTGGATAGTTCGAGGTCACGGGGAGGCATCGACAGGGCTGATAGAAACCAGGGGATGAGGGTTAGTGTTCGTTGGCGGTGGTGGATATTGTTCCCGTGGCCGAATCGTCACTTCTTAACACGTTGAGCGCCACGTCAGCCATCGGTTGGCTGACACTAGACACTGACATTAGACCATTAGTCCTGTAGTGAATAATAATTAAGTAAATTTTAAATAAATTTTTTGTAATTCCATAAAACAGTGTAAATTTTATAGTTCTATATCATGGTACACGCTGTCAGCCACCGATGGCTGACACTAGACACTGACATTAGACCATTAGTCCTGTAATGAATAAAAATTAAGTAAATTTTAAATAAATTTTCTGTAATTCCATAAAACAGTGTAAATTTTATACGTGGTGCTCAACGTGTTAACTAGACAAAAAAACAGACACACAAAAAAGCGAGCTAATAAAATATGAAATACTTGAAACAGTTGAAACACTTGCGAAACGTACAAAGAAAACCTAGATCGTCCACTCGGAGCATAGAGTCCCTAAACTCTCTCCAACTCGGAGAACTATGGCTCGTTAAAGCAGAAAAATAATCCCAGCTTTATTATAGCGTCGAGAATAAACCATAGAGTACTCGTACGGCAATTTCGCCGGAGATTTCATAGTAAACCGTGCAAGATCGGGACACTGCTAATATGCTTTTCATGGTGGTTATTTAGCGTCCGTACTAGGAACCCGACGATTTCATCCTGACAGACAGTTTCGCGAAAATGATTATTTGCCGGACTCGGTTCTACTCTCGATCATTTGTTTTCTCTACTGACAAGCGATAGCTGTTGCGTGCTACAAGCGAACAAGCAGACTGATGATCGGCCAGGTGTTTTCCTCGGGAAGGTAAGCAAAAGGTGATTAATCGTCCGAAGAATCGAGAGAAACGAAAGGGGGCATGGGCGAGGGGACACGAGGATCGGTCAAGCTTTTTTCGTCGTCAGCTTTTTCGATTGTTCTTCGAAACGAGCTTTTCCAACTGTTAACACCTCGTTTCTTCTCGATCAGCGAAGTATAAATTAGGAAAAAATTTGTTGCTGCGTTTTCACGCTTGCATAACATTGCAAACGTGTTCGATAGAATGGAGCAGGTCGATTGAAAGCAAAGTTGCTTTGAAAGTAAATAAAATTGCATCCAACACGTGCTCACGACATTAAAATTAAATGAAAATTTTTCTCGATCGAAAATGTAATAAAAATTAAACTTGTGATTTCGGTGCAAATTAATTTAACTCAACGTTTCGATCCCTGTATGGATCATTTTCTGCTGTTATTAATGATCGAACCTTGCGCCGAAATCACAAGTTTAATTTTTATTAAAATTAAACTAATCTATCGAAACTTATATGTCTAATAAATTATTAAATCACGAAGAAATGTTTAAGTTTTCCAACTAAAATAGCTCCGACTGCAAAGGATTGACATATATATATTGTCTACGCCCCCATGTCCGATCCCAATAGAATTTTCAATAAAATAATAAACTCACCGCTTGAAAGTTTCAAGCCACGAGCCGAGGGAGCGAACGAGTGGCAAACAATTCTCCGGACGTGTGAGAAAACATTGCCACAGTAAGCGGATACCTCTCTTTCTCTCTGGGAAAAAATAACAATTAGGACAAGTATCGGCTGACACAGGTAACCGAAGAGCAATACGGGGAAAAAGTAGACCGTAGAGGTAAACAAGAACGTGACAATTCCGATAAGAACGGAATTAGAAGAGAAAGAACCGAGAGACGTACGAGCTATAATTAAATCAGTTTGTTCGAGTGACACTACCCGTACGTTCGCATCACTGCTGTGAATTGTCGCTTGAAATCTAAAAGACAATCCCAATTACAGTGGTAGCTTCTACAGGGTGTCCGAGAAAAGAAATCCCTTGAAACATGTATCGCTCTATAAATTGAACTTTCTCATACATCGCTCTAAAATCGTCTTGCCTTTATTCTTGATTTTTAAATTCTCTTATCAGTTCTCTTTGCGACCGAAACAATTGTCCATCAAGATTCAATGGTGTCTTTAATCGGATTCATATCTCGCAGTAGCTTCTACAGGGTGTCCGAGAAAAGAAATCCCTTGAAACATATATTGTTCTATAAATTAAAGTTTCTCATATATCGCTTTTCCATTTTAGTATCGCTCTAAAATAGTCTTGCCTTTATTCTTTATACTTTTACATTCTCTTATCAGTTC
>CM052320.1:11978771-11995883 GCA_028455615.1 Lasioglossum zephyrum | reverse complement strand
TAATTATGTACATTATATAATATATAATAATTATGTACATTATATAATATATAATAATTATGTACATTATATAATATATATAAATTATCTAGAACTAAAATGAACCATGTAAGCGTTGGATCCAATATCAATTCTGTCACTTTTACGAGGTAGTCTGTGTTAGACACAGTGTTTAATGGGCTTAGGATTGAATAATTTCTGAAGAAGAGAGAAAAGCGTCGGAGGAGTAGGCGACGCTGGCGAAATAACAAGTTACATTCCTGCGAAAACACCAGAGCAAGACGTATTCCTGTCTCCAGCTCTCGGCGAGTAATTCCAAAGCTTGGATAAGCGGAAATCGTGGGAGACGAATGTTTTGCTTGAGCATAGACGACTTAGCGTACCCTGTTCGGGTATCTATGCGCGAAATTTCCGCGCCGGGTCTTCCACGCGTCGGCCGAGCAAGTGGAAACGGTGTTGCTTTGGTCAGACGCGTGCGGATCCGACACTAGTTTCCTGCTACAAATTAAACTAGCATCTAAACAAGTGAAACCGGAGCCGTGTTATGATACTGAGAGGCGGCCGCGTAAACAGCGAGGTCAAAATACAATTTGAACTATTGAATAATTAAAAATCTTCACGCGAGATGAATCAAGAGGAGAACAAACAAATAAAACCTTTACCCTTCAATGAATGATTTTTTTTTAAATTGAGATGAAAAAATTGGAAGAAGGTCAGTAACTGTGTTTTATTTAAGGGAAAAATATTTTAGAAAATTTAAACAACATTTTCAGAAAAATAAACATAAACCATTGAATAATTAAAAATCTTCACGCGAGATGACTCAAGAGGAGAACAAACAAATAAAACCTTAACCCTTCAATGCATAATTTTTTAAATTGAGATGAAAAAATTGGAAGGAGGTCAGATCCTGTGTTTTATTTAAGGGAAAAATATTTTAGAAAATTTAAACAACATTTTCAGAAAAATATATGTAGTAAGAAAACACATTCTTAAATGCAGCGAAGGGTTAATTAAACTGTTAAACTGTTCTAATATTTACACGTTCCTCAGGGTGAAAATTCACCCATTCAATATTTCCACATATTGTAAAATTATTTCTTTAAAATGTGATGCTATAAATGAAACATAATGTGTTTATTTAACGTGTAAAATAAATATTGGTGAATTTTTATCCTAGTCTCTTTTATGCGGTTATTTTTTACAAGCGTATGTGGGTTAAGGGAAAAATATTGAACAAAATTAAAACCACATATTCAGAAAAATAAACATAAATAAATATAGTAAGAAAATGCATTATGATACACTATACAGCGAAGGGTTAATTCTTTGAATCGTTCATACGATTCGCAGTCGAAGGTTACTTTAAAGAAGAAACATTTAAAGAAAAACATTTTTTAAAAAATCCACCGCATGGCCTTGAATCGAAAGTGGCATCTAGTGTAACCGCGGCCTAATTTGCGAGTGTTTCGCAGAAATTGCCAGACGCGAACACTGGTTTTTGTTCGCACACTCTTCCCAGTTTCGCGCCCCGGGTGAAATGCTGACTTCAGCGTGGCAGTTGCGGCCGAGCCTCTAAATCGCGGAAAACCGATAAGGTCGCGTGCATCTCCGCGCGTCAATGCGCCTAAGTAGCTCGAAAAAGTTCGAGGCAGTCTTTTCATCTCACCCAGCTATCTATCTTCCTCGTGGTGTATACATCTCGCGGACTGTATCACGCTACACGCTTTATCAGCCGGTTTCTTCCGTCGAGATAGCTCCGGAAGTACGCGCGACGCCGTTGTTGCTGGCTTACGGCTAGACTGATTTTCTGTATTTGTTACCGAGACGAGGGGAAACGAGGAGCGGTGAGAATTTTACAGAATTTTAACGACACTGTTACAGGGAATTTATTCCGACACTGTGGCGAGCATGAAAAATAAAATCATTCGAAAGTGTGTACCACTTATAGCCACGGAAAGCTATCGTTACGATAAATATATTCTCCTCTCTGTTTTTTTTTGTTGATAGAAGCTTTTGCACGAAAGAGAGTTTTCGCTTGGGTCAGTGTTAGTACGCTTTAAAAATTGCCAGCTTTTTCTCTCCGCGATTTTTATGTACACATTCCGGAATTTAATCGCGCCACTAAAAAGATAAAAAAGAATACAGGGGGATCAGCATTGCGTAAGTTATTAAAATTTTTTAAATGTATTGTGACCCGAAAAAAAGAGCTTCAGAGGGGAGGGGGAGAAAGTTTAAACTGGGATCATGGTAAATATATCTCCTCTTTTCTCGTTTTTCAATGCGCATTTTTACGCGACAAAACGGTTGCGTATTTCGCAGCGAGCATTATTTAATGCGTCGACTGTCGAGCCAGCAACCGCGAAAATTTCACGGGACCTAAGTAATTTATTTGATGAAACGGAACCGGCAAAGTTATGATTTATTATGGTGGTTATCCAATTGTAGTTGGATGGAAAAAAAGTGTTCGGAATGCGAGGGAAATTTGGCGTATCTGTTGAAACATTTCCAACGGCCACTTTCCATACCAGCATAATGATTTTATAACTGGTGTCGTTTCCAACAGAAGCGTCTTTACGATAATAGTTTAGCGAAAATCGTGAAAAAGCTTTTTCACCTAACCTGCTAACTTGGTGTAGATTGTTCAGGTTTGATTTCCCAATTATTTTCAAACGAAGAAGCACATTTTTCATTTACAAGCAAAATTACCTGCTCATTTTTTATTTACAAGCAACATTATCTGCTCATTCTTCATTTACAAGCAACATTACCTGCTCATTGTTCATTTATAAGCAACATTACTTGCTCATTCTTTATTTATAAGTAACATTACCTGCTCATTTTTCATTCATAAGCAAAATTACCTGCTCATTCTTCATTTACAAGCAACATTACCTGCTCATATTTCATTCATAAGCAAAATTACCTGCTCATTCTTCATTTACAAGCAACATTACCTGCTCATTCTTCATTTACATGCAAAATTACCTGCTCATTCTTCATTTACAAGCAACATTACCTCTCATATTTCATTTACAAGCAACATTACCTGCTCATTCTTCATTTACAAGCAACATTACCTGCTCATTCTTCATTTACATGCAAAATTACCTGCTCATTCTTCATTTACAAGCAACATTACCTTCTCATTCTTCATTTACATGCAAATTTACCAGCTCATTTTTCATTTACAAGCAACATTACCTGCTCCAATAAATATATTCCAGGTATGAGGACGGGTACGCGTCGCGAGCGATTGAAAATTGCATTCAGTATAGCCGAGGCGTTAGGCCAGGAAGATGCTAAAACTGCTCGAGACAGAAAGCGTGTTTCGGATGGGAAAAAAGGGTCCCGCTCAGCGAAAAGAAGGGGCGTTTCCTCGTTTTTCGGCGGATCGTTCTCGACGGCTGTCGCTCGCGCGAAACTTCTCTGTTTCCCCGCCCATCCTGTTCGGTGTGAACGCGCCCTAAAAGCTGGAAACGCGCGCGGGACGCGCCTTTTCCTATTCTTTGCCCGGCCACGTTTAAATTAGAAATACCTTAGCGGCAGCTTGCTGCCGGCCGAGACGACGCCGCGCCGCAGCAACGCTGTTGCAAGAAAGTCGCGTCTCGGCAACTCCACGCTGAAACCCGACACCGTGCTTCTGTAGATCAACTTCTCCAAGAACGTTTCGGCTTCGTCGATGTTCGCAGAAGCTTGCGGACGCTGCTTTGGCGTCATTGGTCCTCCGAGGGAACTCTGCTTTCCATCTTAGTATCTACTTACTCTTCGTCGATGCTGGATAACGATTGTCTAAGATTATCCGATTTTTTTCATACCTTTTAACCGTTTGACTATGAATTCTCAATAGACTGTGGATTTTTATGCATTTAGAAAAAAATTTAAGAGTATAATAACTTATCATTAGGGAATAAAATCAATTTTTGTTTCACTTCCGCTTCCCACGATCAATGCAGAACATTTTCTGTGTTAAGGATGTTCTGGAGGTACATAAAAACGCAAGAAAATTTTTGAAAATTTGACAAGATATAATATAAATATATGTATAATATGAAGACAATTTGTTTAAATCATAAATATAACATGAAATTTACTAATTAAACGAAAGCTTTTTAAATTAATCTATTTTTTCAATGCAAAATATATTCATGAATGGCTTTCATTGATGGACTTCGAATTTCTTCTACTTTTGTCTCCGATTGTACCTCCAGAACATCCTCAAAGACGTTGACCAATAATTTAATAGGTTAGATTAAGAAAAGAATAACTCTATCGAAAGTTTGTTAACAGAAATCGAACAGCTTCAACGCCAACATTCGTCTATTCGAAGATTTTCGAACCGTAGTTCCCGGATTTTTTTTTTTAGGATCGATACGCTGACCTCCCGTTCGAGAATGCCCATAATATCGATTTCCTATTGAGTCGATTTTCCGAGCGCGGCGGGGGCTTGATTAAACATTAAAGAATCGCCGTTGAACCGGCGGTGCCGCGGCGCAGAGAGTTCATTACTTTCCGAGCACATTTCGGGTAATTATGTCGGCGAGCGAGTTTAATTCCATTAACTTACGAAATTCGACCAGGCTCGTTTCATTCGGATAATAAATTAATATATCTGATAGCCGAAATATCCCGTCGAAATATAATAACGCATTGTCGCGATATTTTGGCTGGCCAGCCGGAGTGCGTGTCGGCGAATCGGGCCGGGGATTAACGATAGACCCACGGAATACTATTTTATGTTACACTATAAAAGTGGCGGTTCCATGTTTGCTGGGAATTACGGGAATTTTGGTCTCGGTTAATAATACGTACACGGAAATCCAGAGAAATAATTTCCATTGACCGGGCAATTTCATCTTCACCGACTCGATAATTGCGAACTAAAATCATCATTTGCTCCTGTACATATCGTCCACTCAAAACAAATGATTCCCCACAAAGATTCGCAGTCTAATAAAAATCGCACAAGAATTTTAAGACACCCTGTATAGTAAATTAAAAATGTAAAAGAATGTGTAAAATATTGTTTTAATTTTTTTTCAATATCTTTCCCTTAAATAAAACACAAAACCTAACTTTCTTTCAATTTTTTCATCGCAATTAAAAAAATCATGAAGGGTTGAACACGTACTAAAAAATGTTTTTTACTTAAAGAAATAAAAAATGGTATTATACTTGATTGAAAATCGTTTTCGTGGACCATTGCGCGAAGTATTCCAAAGGAACTCGTACAGTGAAATTAGTATAATTGCAAAATTGTTTATCCTAGTCGAATTCATCTGAGAAACGCAGTACCTTCGAGATGAATCTAAAGCAAACCAGCCAATGAAAAATGGTCGACAACTCGCGTCGACAAACAGCGCCGGCATTTAGAGCGCCGATGCGACAGAGCCATTAAATTAGCTGTGGAAAAAGAAACACGGAAGCGTGGGTCTCAAACACGACGGGGCTACCCAGTCCTGCCTGAAATTACTGGCAGAATCGAAGGTAAATTGCGTCTGCTCATTCATTGCGCAAGGAGGAGGACCGTGCAGCAAAGGGGAGTTCTTGTTTGCCTTCTTCTTCCGGCGTGCCGTACCGGCCCGGCGGTCTAATATCTGTGTATAGGTAGCAGAGCCGTAGCGAATATCGAGCAGTATCGATAGATACATTGCCCTCGTAACGTTCCTGGCAAACCGTTTCCTTTAATAATATAATCTACCTTCTTGCTGCGCTGCCTGCTGCTGGCAATTCACGGAAATTATTACGGAAAACATCGTCCTAACGATCTGTAACGGACGCCGTCTTCTTCTTCGTTCGAATTCCTTGTTTCAAGCGTCTTCGGCTACGTTTCGTCGATCTATAGTATTTTATCCATAAATGTTCCAAAAGTCTGACCTGTAAATGTCCAGATCTACTGCGCGGTGTACCTCCTTCAGGGGCCGTGAAACTCGAGAGGCCTCGGTCGCCAAAAAGTATAACAACTTCTTTATTTTTCATTATTTTTTAATGCGATTTCGATGGCCATATGTGTGGCATTTTTCTAATAAAAATCATACCAAATATGATATAATTCCGATGATATTTACTTGTCTAATAGACAATTAAAGTTTCGGGTGCGAGGAAGGATAGCGTACCTTACGCTCGAAACATTAATTGTCTATTACACAAGTAAATATCATCGGAATTATTTCATATTTGATATGATTTTTATCAGGAAAATGCCACGAATATAGTCATCGAAGTCACATAAAAAATAATTAAAAATAATGCAGTTGGAAATTTGGATTAGCTATGTTTACATTTCTCGGCAAGCTCGACTATCCTTTTCTACGTTCGGCAAAACTCAAAGAATAGTGTCCCTGCCTCATAAATGTCCAAGGGCAGACCCGTGCTGAGGACTTATATCGAGAAAATACTGTATTTCGTATAATTGGTTTAGGAGCGATTCTCCTAGACGGGCGTCGTCTATCTAAGAGTTTAGCTGGGTACCGTGAGACGTCGCGGGCGTTTCTGGGAAGAAGCCTGAATTTTAATGTCTGGTTCGGGCGTATCGAGCGGGTCTGGCTTGTCGCATTAGGGGACGAGGTTTCGCGTATTCTCCGGCTCGTCAAAGGAGCCGCAGCCCGGAGCGATTCGCGTCGCATCGCGTCCCGGAATCTGCGAAGCGTCGCGCGAAGATATTCGGAGTAACGTCCCCGGGCTTGGGAAATCGAAAAGAATGGATTCCCGGCCGGTATGCCCCTGGCGAGGAATATATTCAACCAGATAAGTCCGTTCACTCGATAAGAACGCGTTTTTGAAATTGTAATCGGCGACTCGTTCCGTCGTTCCTTCCCTATTCATGTAATCTAAAGTATGTATGATTATTTTCAACATTTTGTTTATTTGCTCCTTTCTTTTTTATAATAAATGAATGCTTATGTTGTTTTGTTGTGTTTCATTCTTCAATAAAGTAATAATTATATCTCCATAAAGTAATAATTTATACTTCTAAATTGTCAATGTTTCCTCGAAAATCGATATCAATCGGTATCAGAAAAGCGTGTCAGGTTTGCGATTCTTGTCTCCTCAGTGAACAGCTTCCTAGACAATAATCGAGGGATTACTGTACCTTATACTTTATTTCGGTGATCGAACCGGTGTTTCCAGTGAAGCATTTGGGTAATCTAAAGTAAAACAGAGGGGACAGATTCAAGTAAAAATTAGCTCAGAAACTTTGCAGTGGAAGTAATAGGAGTTCGACTCGATGGTGAAAGCAGAGAGACAGTAAGGTTGTTACGCGATGCAAAATATACATATCGGAAAGCTGGCAATCCAGGTGAACAATATACTCCGAATGCATTCTCCAGGGCAAAGCAACTACGGAGTCGCGTATTATTGGCGTGGCTCGCAGCGTTCTCGAGCGAGGAAGATGGGACGTATGTTTCGAAAATTGGACCGGTTCGGAAGTTCGCGAGCTCCGATCGATCGTGGTCTCTGGGAATCGGACGCGGGGAACTTCGAAGTTGGCCTCGCCGAATCACGTTTTAGATTTCGGAAGTTTGTCCCGCGAAGGGAAAGTTCCTCGGGATGTATCGGTGAAATTCGGGGCTGATCCGTCCGGTTCGAACAAAGATCAGAACCCATCGAACGAGGAGGAACGAAACGGAAAACGAGATTCCGTCAAGGTATCTCGTTCGTCAGTGTCGCGTTGTTAAACCGTGCTGCGTCGACGGATAAGTGGCTCTCGCAGTGTTTGGTTCCCCGAGCCCGGAAGTAACGCTTTAACAGGGGTGGCGGACGCGGAGAGGCGGCTGCGACTCCGTCTCAGACTACGATGAGAAACAATACGCCGTTGACGGAACGAACGAACGTCTACGATCCTCGCTGCGGGAAATACGAGAGGCTGGATCGCGTTTCGAAACACGAGGCAAAGCGACGACGGGCAGTCGCGTGTCAACGGGACGGTGTAACGAGAGTTTATGTCGAGCAAAACTATGGGAGACTCGACAGAAACGGTACCCTTAGCCATGGCATCAGGGGAGAGGTGAATGGACAGGTTTACTGGCTCGAAACGTAAATCTGCTGAGTCGAAACCATTCAAAGCTACGTGATCTTGAACATAGTTGATGCTTATTTCCTTATGTCGATCGTGGAGTCATTAATAACTAATATAATATTAATGTTATCTGTTTAAAACACTGTTTGAAAATTACCACATTAATTTCAACTATGGGAGACTTGACAGAAATGGTAAACTTTGGTAATTCCATTAATTAAGTAAGAATTGTATTTTGTCAAATGTTCAAAAATTTTGTTGCGTTTTTATATACCTCCAAAACATACTTCAAACACTGTTTGAAAATTTCCACATTAATTTCAACGTTTCTGCGTCTGCAAATTATTAAACGTTATTATATTATACTGAATGTTAATCTAGAACTAATACCTACTTGCTTAGTGAGAAATCGAAATTTTTAACTTCATAGAATTATTGAAACACGTGTTGATGGTAATTTGAAAATAATGTTTTAAAGAACAATTGATCGAATCAGTACACCGATAACATTAATGTATTAATTAATTATTTGGATACTCTCTGGTATCATAGTGTATAAGTGACAATTTTTTTCATTGATCTTGCAAATTGGTTTTTCTTACGATCAAGTAAAGATTTCAACTAAAAAATTATTTTGTCACAATAAACTTGACTTACCAAACTAAGTTGTTTCGTGATTTTTCGAAAATTGTCGTGGCACTCGATACATCAGCCCAGAAATTCCACAAGAGGACACATCGAGCATTGATCGGACTCGACAGGGTTCGAATGAATTTCTGGTCGCAGGCCTTCGAAGGGAAGGGTTGTTCGGTTTATTTCGCAGGGTGTGCTAGTTTCGAATGAAACGAGTGGCAAGATTAGAGGGCAACGTCTCGGTAGCGAAGCTAGACAGGCGCAGACCTCTCGAGGAATTAGGAAAGCAGGAAGAGGATGGTGAAAGCGGGAAGGGGAAGAGAAGCCACGGGGCGCGCGAAGTCTGCCGGGTCTCCGGTAACGCGAAGTGGCACCCTCTAAACTCGAAAACGCAAAAGAGGCTCGAGGGAAGGGTTGGATGTAGGGGAGAGAGGGGTTCTGCATTGGTGAAGAGGAGGTCGTGAGAGGAGAGGAGAGAGAAGATGCGGTGGCAAGAAGCAGACGCGTTGGGACACGCGATGGAAAGAGAACCTGAGGAGATAGAGGAGGGGTGGAGGACCGAGTGTTTGCCTAGCCGGGGCACGAACCCCGTAAATAGAATCCCATTAAAGCCTTGACGCGTTGCCGCCCGTCCTTCTCTCCTATAGATATACGAGAACGTACGTGTACGAGAAGAGTGGAGCGGAGAGACGAGCAGAGGAAGAACCGGTGTGGATCTCAGGCACCTGCACACAGTCTGGTCTCGGTGGAGAGAGAGAGAGAAGGTGGAGGGGTGTGGAGGAGTCCGAGGGAAGAAACGTCGCGGCCGAATAATGCCAGCCACCTTCGGGAGGAAAGCCCGATAGAATCGAGAGTGCCACGGCAAGCTCGTCCCCTATCCTACAAGCTCCCTACGATTCTCTTCTCGAATCGTTCTTGCTCTCGCGATAGATTTCGGGGGTAAGACCAGCTCTCGCTGAAGCGTTCTCAATTCGCCTGAACCTGACGGCCAAGAAATTGCCCTTGGAGGCTGTGTTTTGGCACCGGGAGCCAAGATACCACGCCTACCTTCGACATTCAATAAGAACAGTATAGACGATCTTCTATTGATGGATCACTCTGCTCTTCTTTATAATGTAGAGGACACTTACACGATGGGGATTGTATTATAGGAGATTGTTTCGGGTCAGAGGAAATTCTGCCTCAAAAGAAATCAGTGTATAGAAAAGGTCTGCGTACTCCGATTTTGATGAACTCTTAATATGTTATAGATTTGGACATTTGGAACAACTTTTTCCTTTTCCAATATAGGGGGGTCACTTTTAGTTTTCGAGATATTTGCAAAAGACTATCGCTAATACTGTATTCAATTTTTCGTATTCCTGCATGCTCCCTGGAAACGTACTCGCGATAGTTTTTTGCAAATATCTCAAAAACTAAAAGCGATCCCGCATTTTGGAAAAGGAAAAAGTTGTTCAGAATATGTTGCTGCATAACATATTAAAATTTCATCAAAATCGAAGCACGCAGACCTTTTCTATATAATTACCAAAATCAGCAATCAAAACCACGCCCATTTAGAGCGATTATCACAATGGGGGTCAAAACTATATAAACGACAAATAATCTCTTACTTGGTTCCTGTGTCCAGTAATTAACGCAAACAATTTTCATCTTGCATAAAGATCCACAGAGTGCATCGATCAGTTCCCAGGACGGGAACGGCGATCGAAGCGATCGGGAACTCGGTGCAAGGGAGTTCTTCCCGGACGGGACGCAAGTTGCGACAACCGGTCGCGCGTTAGGAACTCGACGTCTCTGGATCGATCGATCAATTTCGAACGACGTGGATGCACGACGTCCAAGCCAGGGAATCCTTCGGGAATCGTCGTGTGTAACGAGGAAACTCTCGAAGGAAGCGGCGAAAGGGATAAGCGGGTAGAATCCTCCTGGTTGGCGAGAGGGTCGGGGAAACGGGTGTGTGCGCGCGGAGAAAATGCGGGAAATAGATCGCTAAACAAATAGGAACGGGAAGAGACAGATTGAAAGGACGAAGAAATTGATGTGCGAGGGAGGCAGAAATGGGGACGGAAGTCTCTGAATGGAGTGCTCGATTGGCGAGCCTCTGCTGGGGCCGACCGAAGTTAAGAATAGAGCGAGACCCTCGCGTTTTTCGAAACTCTGGTTTCTTTTCTGAGGAAACTGGAACTTGAAGTTCGGATATGTGGTTAAAAGTGGGAGTATCCTGTTAGTCGTGATAGAAAGATGCATACCGGAAGGTTCTGAGGCGTCGTAGAAAAGTATCAAGCACACTTATGTGGATGCCAGAAAACACCGTGTTATAGAGAACACTATTTTCTTCGTGAAATGTACACTGGAGTAAATGTGGTGACTGTAGCAACATTCAAAGACTCACCAATGTGAACTTTCTCACAAATGTGAAGTTGTTGATTTATTTTAAAAAACGTTTTCTTTTTTATTTTAAAATATGTTTTCAATAAGTTCATTTCTATAATATAATATATATATATATATATATATATATATATATATATAAGTTGTTTTATTATATAATTATTTTTGTTTTATTGTTTTATTATTATAAGTTGTTTTCTTCGGAGTAGGATCAAATAATTTAATATTATTGTATTTTTAAAACTATTCAATTATTAATTAATAAAAATATAACTTCAGCCTTTATATATTTATTAGAGGATACAATTAAAAAAACCGCTATAGATCCTCTAAATTTCGGAACAAACTATGTTGGAACAAGCAAACAAGTCGGAGAAATTGCCGGCCACCGAGAAGCAGGTTGTTTTCCCCGTTGTTGTCGTATTGTCGACGTTGGCGGACGACGTCACGTTCGCCGTCGACGTCGCGTCTCCGACGGAAGCGACGTAATTACGCATTAAAGAGGCCGCGGCTCGATCAAAAATTCCGGAGCCTTGCGGCAGACGCGTGCCGGGAATAATATTCGCCCCCGGGAACAACAGGAAACGTCGAATATCTCCCGGCGACGTAACACCGGGTTAGGGAGCTTCATTGGTTCAGGAAGACGATCTCGCCGCGCGAGAGATGGAGAGGACACGAGTAAAAGCGTACCGGGAGATTCTCGTGGGTGCTCGTGGTCGAATTCATTCAATAATGCACGGCCCGTTACCGGGGCTAATATTTCAAGGCGAAACGCGCTGCCCTCGAGCAGCCCCGAGAATTTCTTATTACGTATTAAACGAGACATCGCCAAATGAACGCAACTTCTCGTGATAATTTCATCGGACGTCCCCGTTTGATGCATGCGCAGACCAGAACCGCGACGAATTATTAATCGCCTGCTGCGCTTTGTAATCCGTACCCGAGACAGCGGAATTTATTCGCGGACCGTCTTGCCGAGGACTGAGACGGAACACGGCTCACCTCTTTGGCCAACAACCACTTGTTTTCTTCAATTATTATGTTGCTGCTCTTAGTCGAGAGCTAATTAATAAAACGTCTTTATCGCTCATGGGCTCGAACGCCCCGCGGGCTTCAATGCAGTTCCGAGATCTTTGTGCTCGCTTTTCCTGGCGAAATTCGTTCGGGGAGAACTGCGTTTCTCTGGAAGAGTACTGTGGAAAAGCTTAGACTTCGTAATGAAGTTAGCAACGATGCTGAGGAGCTCTGATCTTTTTAGAAACAATGCACAAGCGTGTGTACGTTTAGCTTCTCTTTCCGAATGGAAATTAGTCTGAGTGGAAATGACTTTCATACGGAAATAAATCTTTTTAGTTGAAGATTAGGCTCACCGAAACATCACTGTCATCTCTGGCAATATACAAAGAGCCCAAGAAAGACCCTGAGGACACAATGGGATCTCTCCCCTTTCTTTGATTCGTATGACTCTCTTTATTCTCCCATCTCGAACGATTTATTCCAGAGGACCAACCTAATAGATCTCCAAGACATAAATCAAGGACTACACCAATTTCGTCCCCGGTTATGGGCCGAGCATAACCGGGTGGTCCAGACATCACAAAGGACCCAGAACAGCGATCCTTAATAAATGCACATAAATTCGAAATCGGGGGAGCATGCTACTATGATCTCTTTCGTTTCTGAAATATGTAGAGCCAGCCACTAGAGTTAAAACTCATTATCACTTGGCCAGTTCTCTGGCCCGTATTGGCTTCATTGATAAGCCAATGTGTAAATGCAACTCTGAGAGTGAAACCCTCAATCATGTCACTTTTGGAAAAACTTAACAAATTAAGATTTCAGTTGCCTTTGGATATTTCTTTGTTTGGGGCATGTAATCATATTATATCTTTTTTAAACAATTGTAATTTACGTGTTTAGGTGTCACCTAGAAGGAAACAGATTATTTGTACATCTTTACGTTTATAGTGATAATATTCTTTGTTATCATGTCATTTGGCAGTGTGATCTATATAGTGCATAAAGATATTCACTTTTGGAAAAACTCTACAAATTAAGATTTCAGTTGCCTTTGGATGTTTCCTTGTTTCTTGCTGGGCCTAATATCGAGGCATGTCATCATATTATATCCTTTTTAAACAATTGTAATTTTTTTTTATTAGAAAATCTCATATGAGATTTATTTCTACATAATTACAAAAAAAAAACGAAATGCAAAACAGAATACAATAATTACAAAATAGAATGTGGTTATTAGAGGTTATTGTATTAGAGGTTATTGTAATTTGCTTGTTTAGGTGTCACCTAAAAGGAAAAAGATAATTTATACACCTTTACGTTTATACTGATAATACTCTTTGTTATATATATATTTTTTTGTATACCTAATGTTGTAATAAATCTTTTCTAAGATTAAAAAAGAAAAAGAGTTAAAACTGTCGCGTAGGAATATCCGTGTTCGACTGGGAACCGGAAACTGCGAGCGAAATCTGCTGTTCGAATCGCGAAAATCGGCGGCAGGCCGGAACAACGTGGATCCGACTTAAAATTCCGAAAACGGAGGCGATTCTCGGGGAACGGAGTAAAGGCAGCCGGTATAAACCGGCAGTGAACCGAGTTGGGAAACGGCGAGGTCGGTCGTTTGCTCGGCTATCGTAAGCTTTTATCCGTTATTCTCTCGCGATGCTTTGCTCGATCGGCCGCTCGAGATTCGAGGCATCGGTTCCCCGAGACGGGAAGACGAAGCCGCGTATGGGCCAAACAGTTCGAGAATGGAAACAGCCGGCAAGAAATCCGACGCCGCTAGTGCCAAATCGAATACGATCGATCGTTTTATAGCGCTACACACTCGCCCGATCCTTGTTCGACGTCTATCGGCCACGGAATTTGGGAAAAATCCAAATTCTATACTGTACCTCAAACTTCGTGATCGGATTGCCAACGGTATTCACCAACTTTTCGATTGCTGTTCGAAACGAGATCAGCTCGCGAAAGGATATTCTTTAACGAGATTTGGTTACATGGGATTTCATACGGTTCTCCGGCTGGACTTATTACTGTTCTAGATTCCTTTATTGAATCCATTCTTTAACTTTATTCTTTCATAGAATATTATGGAATTCACGACGTCCAACGACAAATTCATTTAGCTTAGACAGAAAGTAAATTTTTTAAGAACAATTAACAAAAAGTAAAGATTACTGTATTGAATCCATTCTTTAACTTTATTCTTTCATAGAATATTATGGAATTCACGACGTCCAACGACAAATTCATTTAGCTTAGACAGAAAGTAAATTTTTTAAGAACAATTAACAAAAAGTAAAGATTACTGTATTGAATTCATTCTTTAACTTCATTCTTTCATAGCATATATAATATTCACGACATCCAACGACCAATTCATTTAGCTTAGGCGGAAAGTAAATTTTTTAAGAACAATTAACGAAAAGTAAAGATTCCTGTATTGAATCCATTCTTTAACTTCATTCTTTCATAAAACTAAATTTTTGAAGAACAAATAACAACAAGTAAATTCTACTAAAATTCAGTAACTGAGTAATGAGCTTCGAAAAATATATTTGACTAAACTCGACTTTTTTATAGAATGCATTTTTAAGTTCATTTTTTTATAGCATCTTACAGACTTCACGAAATCCAATCTTCAACTGGCTTGATTAGAGAATTTTTAGAATTCATAGAGTTTACGGTGATAAAAATGAAGTTGGGAGTGATATACATTATATATTGGGAAGTTTAATATTGAGGAAAAAGCGAACGGTTAACAGAGCTGACTGTCGTGTCGCGAGCTGTCGGAGACAAAGCGGGGACTTCGGAGTTTCGAGTTTTCTAAGGACAATGATGTGCAAGGAACCGTGAGCCGAATCCGGAGGGATCCGAACGAAATTCTGCTTCGGGAAGGACCCCTTCTCGCTCGAGCGGTTTGCTCTCGCAAGAATTCCAGCTTGTTGCTGGAATCGAGGCAGATTTTCTTCGACCACCACAGTGTAAGCAAGAATACATGTAAGAGAGTTCGATTTTGGTTGCATTCTTTTTTGGGACAATTTCTTCTGGAATGCTGATTTCTTCTTTGATCAAATTTCACCTGGACCATTCGAGAGTTAAGCAATTTTCGACTTTCATTTATATTGTTATGGATTTGCTAATTAGATCAATGAATGGAATATAATAATAGTGAGACGGTGATTGACATTATCGGTTCTTAATTAAAAATTGAAAATGCAGTTGAAATGGTTTGAAGATCTGAAACGAAATCGTTTGACGTGTATCAATTTGATCAAGAAAAGGTTACGATTAATTGATCTTTCAAATATATGTGGAAGTAAATCTCTTTCGCTCAATGTTTAATGTGACACATCAAATTTCATATCTAACTCAGACTTGCCATTGTGATATAGAATGTCAGTGACGTCCCCATAACCTTTAAATTTTCCTCAGTTCCTTTAGTATCTAATAAAATATCTGGAATTTAATATCAAAAATATCTCAAATTTAATATTATAACTAATACAATATCGTCAGTCACGTTCCCATCAATTTCTCATATATACAACCTTTAAATTTTCAATCCTAATTCAGACATTCTGTCTCCTCAGTTCATTTCATTACTAATAAAATATCTAAAATTTAATATCTAATACAATATCGCCAGTCACGTTCCCCTTAATTCCCCATACATACAACCTTTAAATTTTCAAGCCTAGTTCAGACATTCTGTCTCCTCAGTTAATTTCATTAATGTAATATCTAATACAACATCCATAGTTCGATATCTACTTCAACATTCTTTTGAACCTCAAATCCTTAATTTCTAATACACCATTTCAAGTGTCATGCTTGATCAGAATATTCCACAGCAATTCCCACAATGTCCAACATTCAAACTTCCACACCCAAGTTCGCTAAACTACCGAACTTTTCAAATACCAAAAACTATACGTTCACAGTGATAAAATATCTAACACAATATCCGTAGTTCGATATCTTTTTTACCATTCTTCTATACCTCAAATTCCTTAATTTCTAATACACGGTTTCAAGTGTCATACTTGATGAGAATATTTCACAGCAACAATGTCCAACATTCAAACTTCCACACCCAAGTTCGCTGAACTACCGAGTTTTTCCAATAACCAAAAAAATATGCATTCACAGTGATTAAACGAAAAAAAACCCAGCAGTTAGCGCGACTCATCAACAAGTCCAGCCGGCTGGCAGAAAGTCATCGGGCCGGCAGTGATTCACAAAGGGCCGGACGTGTTAAGAATGATTAGATTGCAACTACCTGTACGGTGCATATGTTTGCCAAAGAGAGAGAGAGAGAGCCGCGAAATTCGGCGCTCGTCACGATTGTCCGTGCTGAATCGCGATTGGCGAACCGGAGCCGCGATCACCGAGCAATTAGAGGCCACGCCGAGGGAATGCCGATCATCGGGATTTGTCGCGCGAAAACCTTCCGCGTCAGGATCATTAACTGTCATTAGCCAGCGCGGCGCGGCATTCGTATTCCGGGGCTCGCGTCCACGGGCCCGCAACGAGTGCTCGATCGACGATTGCACCGTCGAGAATATTCATTAAGGGTTCGCGCGGTGCATCGTGGTGCATCCCGTTGCAGATCGTCGCAGTGCGTTTGCAGCGAGTTCCGCGCACGGACCGCTCGTCGAATTTATTGTAAACTGCGGCCGCGAATCGATTCCGCCCGGCGATGCACGAGCTAACGAAAACGCGTCCGTTCGCTATGATTCGATTCAATTAATTCCGTGCGAGCTGTTTCCCTCCAAACCCCAGGAAATATGTCCTATACTGAATCTCCAGGAGACACTTCGAAGGATGTTGTTTGCCAGAGCTCTTGGAAACTGTTACATCGATTCTGGCCCATGTTACGGAAACCGCGCGGTTCTTATTTACATTAATAATTAATTAATTGGTTCTCGATCGTAATTTATATTATTATTATTTACATTAACATCTCCAACGTCTGTTCTCGTGGAATTAATTCGACCAATAGGTAAACTAATGATCGGTAATGGGCGATTTCGAGCGTT
>CM052320.1:11896107-11978671 GCA_028455615.1 Lasioglossum zephyrum | reverse complement strand
AGCGCGACCTAGACGCGTGTTGGCACAGTCGGCTCGGCGCGCCATCTACCAACACGCGTCTAGGTCGCGCTCTGATTGGTCAGTGTTTTTCGTTAATAACTCCTTAACAGAGCCGCGGATGTAATTTTTGCAAAGGAAAATGTTGTTTCAAATGATGTCAGGTATTTCGAAGAACGTGTTCAATCACCGTTCGACGCGGGAAAAAAAATTATGCCTGAATCCACGGCGAATTCTCTTTCTCTCTACCAGGGTGTTTTTTTCGGTTATATTTCTCCCCCGCTCACCGTCCCCCGTCTAACAAAATACCAACGCAAGAGAACACACCGGGGATTCGCGAGCCGGCTGGCGTTTCGCCAGTTTTGCAGCTCGTCGATAGGACACTTCACGCGCGATAAGTGCACTACTCCCGGCTGCACAGCTGCGTCAATGAAAATTCGCGGCGCCGCCATTATCAGCGAAATCGCGGTTACGTGGAAGCGCTTTCGACAGATAACAGGTATACGTTTCCGCATATTTATGCACTCGCGACCATATCCCCCTTTTCTCTCTCTGCCTCTCTCTTCTCACCGAACGTTTTCCTGGGTATCGGGGTCGACGCGGTGTATATTTTTCCCCGACACTTACACAAACATGAAACGCGACTTTCTTTCTCCCTGGAGAGACAAACGGGACGCTCGTTCGCTTCCTATACGATTGTCAGCGTGCGCGCTTGTGTGCTGTCGGTAGCCTGGCAGAATCGATACTCGAAATTGAAACGCGTTTCGCGATACGATCGCGGTTACTGCGTCTTTATGATGGGAATTTTTATCATCGTTATTAGACCGCCGGATCTTTACGCGGACGGCCATTTTCGCCGATTGCTTCCCCTAGATTGGAGCCCCAGGAAAATTGATTTCGACAGATGCACCAGTTCTTCGGATGATTATGACGCTGGAATAACGCTGTTAGTATATTTAACGCTTTAAACACGGAAATTAAACATTTTTTCCGTTGATGTTTTTTCGCGCACCGGTTCGATCAATTTAATTGAAAGCAATTTTGCAATATATTAATTTCGACGTAACTTAAGAGAGTTTTATTGTATGTCTCAATATTTTACAAGTAAGACATGAACACACCACGAGGCATTATTATTCTGTAATTCTTAAAGTTATTTCAATTAGCAAGTAAGTTGACATATTTTAAAAATTGTTTTTAGCATGTTCTCATCAACAAAATATTAATTTTTCTGTTGTCTTAATAATTCACAGACGCAATCATTCTTGAAAAGCGTCTAAATAAAAACCAAAACGTCGAAATTAATACATTGCAAAAGGACTACTAATCATTTTCGATTTTATTAAGCATTGTGCACCACAAATTTAATTTCATTGAATTAATCTTTTGAATTACAAATTACTGTCAAGTTAAGTTAAGTTAAGAGGCGCATTAAGTCATTATGTAATACGCTAATGGATTCATAAAGCATTAAATAAATAATAATAATAATATTGCAAAATTGCTTTCAATTAAAATGATCGAACTAGTGCGACAAATAAAAAGAAAAATCAATTTCATAATGTAAGGAGATTCAGACGGGAGAGTTTAGTTAATCATATTCGTTGTGTTTCAAATCAATGTTAAACTATTTCGTGTTTACGACCGTATTACTCTTCCAACGTCTCGAATCCTATAATAATGGGCACATTGAGCAAACATCGCTCTTAATCGTATCGTCTGGAAAACTCAGACGCTGAACCTATAAAATTAAAAACCAATCTGTCCGTAAACTTCCTCCGATCTCGAGACCAGCGAAAGTTTATCGCGTCGCGGAATGATTCCACTGCTTGCAGCGCGATTCGCACAATTCCGGCAGCCATAAAGAGTACGTCGTTCCCGGAAGCTTAGGAGAGCGAAGGCGTCGCCGTCGACGTCGTTCCCTCGGCCAAGTCGTCATCGTGGAATATTAAATTTTCCAGTCGCGATTAACGCGCGTCCGCCCGTAAACCAGCCGACAGAAATGAAGTCGCAAAGCTGATTACGGGCGATGCAGTCTCCGGCAACGATCTTGCTCGACGCGTGAATAATTCAGAAACGAGCGGGACGAACGTTCGACGCCGGACACTCCGTTTTAAATTCCATGCATCGGTAACAATATACACCGTTTATCTCGCGAAACGGACGTCGACGAATCTTTGACACGTTTCCCCTTTTTCTCTGTGGACGCATTCGATTTTTGGGACGGGGACCGGATGTCTCGGAGACCGTCTCTCGATTCCCCGGAGTTAGGCGAGATAGAGAACACCGACGAAAATCATCCCTTGGAACGAGGGCCGAGAGTCCCGCGACGCGGAACCTCGCTCGCGCTTCTGAAATATGCATTGCCTATTTGGCCGGGTTCGAGAACTCGAGGAGGACTATCGTCTACGCTCGAGACTGTAAGCCGATTTCCATAGCCGTGGAAATCGGACCAATCGAACGGGAAACAAACGCAGATAAGGTTCCTACAAGGACGCAAATTCCCTTGTTCGAATTCGAGGAAAAACGTGGGTACTATAATACAAGAGTTGCTCCCCGATGGGAATTTAATTCCAGCGTCGTTCATTTTAATTGTACTCGAAGGAGGAAAAAGATTTAGCACGGGATGCTGCTCTGATAGCAATATTTACAACTCTGTGTTAAAATTCTCGCTATCGGAACAATTTTTTAAAGATGTCTCCAATTTTCTTGAACCAGAAACGAAGAATAAAATCTAGAATGTTTTACGGTGGCAGTGGAACGTTTAATAAAATCGTCGGTGATAAAGGTTCCAGCACAGGACGCTTATCTGTTAGCAAACTTACAACTCCGTGTTCAGATTCTCAGTATATATTTAACAGTTTCGAAAAAGTATAGAAAGAAGTTTTTAAAAATATCTCGAATATTCTTGAACCACAAACGTAGAATAAAATCTGCAATGTTTTATAGTGGCAGTGGAACGTTTAATAAAATCGTCGGTGATAATTATTCGAACACAGGGAGCTTATCTTGCAGCAATATTTACAAAAAAATATAAAAAGAATTTTTTAAAGATATCTCGAATATTCTTAAACCACAATCGTAGAATAAAATTTGAAATGTTTTACGGTGGCAGTGGAACGTTAAATAAAATCGTCGGTGATAAAGGTTCCAGCACAGGACTCTTGTCTGTTAGCAAACTTACAACTCCGTATTAACATTCTCAGTATATATTTAACAGTTCCGAAAAAATATAGAAAGAATTTTTAAAAATGTAACGAATATCTTGAACCAGAAACGTGGAATAAAATCTGGAATGTTTTACGGTGTCAGTGGAACGTTTAATAAAATCGTCGGTGATAAAGGTTCGAGTGGAAGAACGGTCCCAGGAATCCGTGCAGGAGGAAACGCGCATCGGTTTCCCGAGGTGACGAATCGAGGGTCGACACCGTAGAAAACACTGTATCGATTCCGCGATAGCCTGTTAAACGGTACGGCGTATTTTCTCGTACGCCGAGAGTAGTGACTTTTCGACGCGACCGTCGAAACAGCCGGGGAAGGGGGGACTCCTCGTTTCAATCAATCGGCAATGGCGATAAATCAAAGAGATTAACGACAGCCGATTCACGACTTCAGGAAGCACGGTGCTCTATTTACGGGACGGTCGATTTAGGTCGATAATGCGGAAGGACGATAGAGAGTGTGTGTGTGTGAGAGAGAGGAGAGAGGATGCAGTTCGCGCAGCTATATCGATATACACATCGGTGCCGGGTAGTATAATAGAATGCATTCGAGGCCGCAGCACGTGCATGCCCTATCCTTCCGCGGATATTAATGGTGCAAGATATTGCTTTCGCACCGGCTATACCCGCCACCCAAGCCCGTTCTATGCACTGCTATGTATTATTAATGCCGTCGCGAGACAAGAACGGGACCCGCGCGATCGGCACCGACGCATCGTGTTTTAACCTCTTATCGGACGACCAATCCTTTTAGCTTAGGCGACCCCCGACACCCCCGAAAAACAAATTACCCCTCCCCGACACACTCAGCTGCAGACTCTCAAACACCATAAACCGCTTTAGCGAACGATATTCGCTCACCCGAAAAGAAAATTTCCCTAAAATTTACTAACTGAGATTATTTGAATATATTTGAAAATTAATTTGGGTGGACGAAGCCAGGCTAGACTCTACAGAATGTCAAGAAACAAGTGTTACAATTTATTACCAACCACATAAAACAATTTCAATATTTTTATTCAGTGCGGCACTAATGATGCCTTAAGAATTTAAATAATATAAATTAAATACATAGGTTAGTACTTTTGCATAACGAATGTCCAGCTGCATCGATGGATGTATTAAAAAATACCTTATAGCATTTTAAAAAACAAAGTTGACCTTAAAAAATTAATAATTGACATCATTTAAGCCTCCGCTGAAACATTTTTTGTTACAAATAATAATAGCGAGACAATCAAGATGTCGAAATCGGGTGGGACACTCTGTACAATGAATTATGTTTCTGGTAACACAATCATCATATTTATGTCTGCTAATCATAAGTTACAAATTAAAAATCTTAAAAATAAGTAGTTATTTGTTTGAAAACTGAAATATCTCCGTCTGCAGAAACGAGTAGCAGAACTCTGCGATTTCGGGGAGCCCAGCCAGAGGCAATCGTAATTTCCACGGATCGTTCGATACTCTCGCAATGGCGAAGCAGTACCGAACGACCGCCAGGTTGCGGGAACACGGAAAAGCCGAGATTTCCGGCTAATTATTCGTAGAACGTGATGAGGGGGTGGCGGAAGGGATCGAGAAGCTGTAAGAAGTTCTCGGGAACCGCCAGCATTCGGCCGTGAACCAAGAGGGTTAACTTCGCAGCCTGTTTTCTCGTCGAGTCGAGCACACAATGGCCGGCGCAATACTTGCGTTCCCAGGCGACAATTTGTTATGGCCGCAATTTAAAGTCTCGCGCTGCCCGTAATAAGGAATTATATCTGCTGCGCAACAGCCAGACGGTCTATGAAATATTCGGAAAGTTTCCACGAGCCATCTATATTTCGTCTGCTGGACTCTGGCTCGAATGTGTCTTCCGAAAAACATATTCATTGTATCAAATCACAAGAACACGGTACTCTCTGTACCTCAACAGTTGTCTTTCAGGTTATTCCTAATAATATATTAGTATATAACCTAAAATAATTAAAATTATATAATTAAAATAATATTTTAGGTTATTCCTAATAATAATTCCGTTCGCAATTTCGATTATAGCTGAATTATTCGATGAAGTGTGTGACGTCATGACTTAACCATTGGCTGGGTGCGAGAACTCCTACTTGATTATTATTATTATTTATTATAAACGGGCTGAAGCCCTATTTTACATATGAGAAAATTTTTATAGTGTTACAATCGATATGGTATTATCATATAATCCTACGTAGTTGCATTTTAAATTTTTGTAATGAATTATTGAAATAATTGATTCTGTTCTTAAGTGTTCTGTGTACGCTAACATTACAAAAATAACTTATAAACTAGAACTGAGACAATATAATGAGCATTTTCAAATACAACACTGACACTAAAAATATAAACAGTTAAGAAATGTGTGTATATAAAATAGAGGACAAAGAGTGGGTTAACACAAAAAGGAATCTCTTGTATACGGGTGAAAGTAATCCTTCTTGCAAAGTTTGCTAATCAGAGCATCTCTATTATTATTATAGATCGGACATTTAATATTAAAGGTGAAGTTTGTTTTTCGATCGGAAAGTGAATATGAATTCCTATGTGTATCATTTTCATACAGAACATATATTGCGTCTAAAAATAATGCAAAAATATGGCAAATAAAATTAAAAACACAGCCAAGCCAATAAACAGAATCAACAAAATTAATGTACTTACTTGCCATTTAATATTAACCTGGATTTCATTACTCAATTTTATTAATTACAACTGTGACAACTAAAGATTATATAATATATAGATACATGTTTCACGAACACTTTTTGCAATCACTGAGCCAATCGCTGCAGCGTTTCCGCCAAATTCACCTCAAAAGGGCCCTCGAGTTCGAGAAGGATTGAAATCAGCCGGAGAAACGTCCTAATCTTTTTTACGGGGGTGTCTTCCGCTAGCGAGAAGACGATCACGAAGGAGCCGTGATCCCCGCGATCCATTAATTCCTCGTTCAATTAGTAGGCCCGAAGGATGATCCGCGGAGTTTCTTCGAGAGGGTCGGAGAAGAACGGGTCCGCGACAGAGACGGCGGAGAGATCTGGGCACCGGAGGGTGCTCTCCGAGACCATCCGCGGATTAGAATCAAGCACCCGGATGGAAAAGTCGGGTCGCCGGATTAATTTGCGACGGCTCGTTGAAACAGATCCGGAGATTTATCGAGGAACGATGACCCCCGACCGCCCAATCGCCTTCCACCCTGGCCATTTTCTCGCGATCGAAGACACTTGCAGTTAGACGGTCGTCGTCTTCTTCGCGAAGCCGGGACGAACGTCTCGGGATCCACCCCCTCGTAATCTACAGCCTCGCTAACGAGACGTCGAGTTTGTCAAGGTCTTTACGGGCCTTCGAGGACCTTCGAGGGTCTCTGGCCTCGACTAAGGGCAGAGAAGGTGGCTGAAAATAAGTTCACCTCTTCAGGGATGAATTTTTGTTAGGACACGAACTACAGGATTCACATTGTTGTGTTTGTCGAATCGAACTTTTAATGGACACGTTGTATGGGTTTATTGAAGAGGTTTGCGTTCATTCTTCTATTACAGTTTAGGTACGTGTATTTCATAATAATTTTCTAATGAGCTGTATCAAAAATATTACCTCTTTATGGGCCTTCAAGGACCTTCGAGGGTCTCTGGCCTCGACTAAGGGCAGACAAGGTGGCTGAAAATAAGTTCACCTCTTCAGGGATGAATTTTTGTTAGCACACGAACTACAGGATTCAACATTGTTGTGTTTGTCGAATCGAACTTTTAATGGACATGTTGTAAGAGTTTGTCGAAGAGGTTCGTCTTCAATCTTCTATTACAGTTACGTGTATTCCATAATAATTTTCTAATGAGCTGTATCAAAAATATTATCACTGCAATTATGAGCTCCACAGTGCCCGGCAATAATTTTAATCTGTATTAAAAGCTCGACGAGGTGATAGGATTAAACATGCGTAGAGATTTAACGTTCACGCTTCGATAAACAGTACACGATTAAATGAAATGGAACGATTCATTAAAAAGTCAGTCTTCGCGTGCGGCTATTGTGCGGACCACTTCAAACTTTCATGTACGCCAGAAACATTTCATTTAGACGGCCCCGCACGCGACCCGATGTCCGCGCACATTCGAAACGCATTGTGAGCTTCGAATATCGGGCGAGTGTGAAACGTATTTGTCAATATTCAACGGAGGCGTGAGCCACATTCGCCGGACACGCTCTTGAAAATAATGCGGCTAATTCCACCGTAAATATTCACCATCGGCGGGACGGTGTGAAATATATTTGTCAACGTCCAATATCGGCGGAGGGGAGGAGGGTGGAAACCCGTTCAAGCATTCCGCAAAACATCCCGGCTAATTGTGGTGTAAATATTCAGCGCATGCGAAGCTTTTTAATCGAATAAAATTCGGGACTATTGTATCTCGACCGAAATGGGCCACGATAATCAACAGGAAAGTCCGGGAACCAGAAAATTCTTTGTTGGATACTTGTGAAAATAATACAATTCTTTCTTGGATGCTTCTGAAAACGATTCAATTCTTTCTTGGATACTTGTGAAAATGATTCAATTCTTTCTTGGATAATTCTGAAAATGATACAATTCTTTCTTGGATACTTCTGAAAATGATTCAATTCTTTGTTGGATAATTCTGAAAATGATTCAATTCTTTGTTGGATAATTCTGAAAATGATTCAATTCTTTGTTGGATACTTCTGAAAATGATTTAATTCTTTCTTGGATACTTCTGAAAATGATTCAATTCTTCTTTGGATACTTCTGAAAACGATTCAATTCTTTGTTGGATAATTGTGAAAATGATTCAATTCTTTGTTAGATAATTGTAAAAATAATTCAATTCTTTTTTGGATATTTCTGAAAATGATTCAATTCTTTCTTAGATACTTCTGCAAGCGGAGGTTCGTCCTTTTAGGATCAAACAGCACGCGGTGCGCGGGATCGCTTGAACCGACAAATTAAGGAACAGCGTGGCGGTTAATGTCCCTCTTAAAACGCTCGAATTACGCTCGTTCTCGAGCGTCAGAACGGTGGGATTTGTGCTAAACAAGTTTGTTAATCTCGGCGACGTCGCCGTCGGGGACGTCGGGCGAAATAGTTGCGCAATATTTTGCGGGTTGAATTATAGAAATTATCCTGGAGAACCGCCCGGAGGAGTCTCTCCGGGTCCCGTTGCAGGCTCGATGAGCTAGAAGCAGCGGGTATACCAGATGGAGACGACGGAGAAACAGCGAGGATCGGGTGGAGACGAAGAGGCAGAGTTAATCGCGGTTCGGGGGAACGATTCAAATGGATTCGAAGGTAATTTGAATAATTGTCAAATGCCGCGTGCCGCGACGAGTCGGTCGGTACCATGTACTTTCTTGGTTCGCGTCTGGAGTCTCGTTCGTTGTCCTGTTCGACGACCTCGTCGCCGTTGTCGTCGTCCTTCGGGCTCGTGTTTCCCCGTGGCATTTCAAAATCAATTTGTCTTCCACGCCGCTCTCCATTCCCTTCAATTTGGCTTGTAAATGTCGTCTGAATATATTTCGCTGGTCGGAGAAACCCCGGCCAATCTCTGTCCCGAATTCAGCTGAACGTCGAACGCTGTATATATCTTTCTCTCTCTCTCTTCCTGTCGCTCTCTTCCTATCTTTCGTTGGGGGAACGCGTGTCGACGAGTATCGGGTCAGGCGAGTAAGAATTCTTCGTGAAACGCGAGGCGAGCGCGTCGGCTTTCCATCCCGTGGGATTTCAATCTCGGCCCGCGGCGGCCTCCCGATAAGCCTCGACAGGCTCCAGCAACTTTTCGTTTCTTCGGGAAACCGCCCCCGGGGGTCAGCCTGCTTCCCAACACCCCCGCAAAACTCTGCCGACACTTGGTCCCCACCGTTCACGGCGTTTATCAAGCTTAACGAGCTCGGGATACCACCCGACCCACGCAATCGCTGCATCCCTTGCCACGAGAGCACTGCAATTGTTATTCTGGTCAGTGAAATTGTTACTGGGGAACTGGAGACTTGATATTCACTGTTGCAACATTAGACCACCGGATTCGAAGCTTTACAATTAACTTCTGCATCAAGGGGTGAATTACATTTCGGGAAGTAAAATCAGCAGCTATTGGAAATTGATGTTAATAAATGCGTAGTGGTATTTCTGGAATAAAACTATTTTAAAAGTAGCAGAAGTTTATTAATACGACTCTGAGATCGTTTCTCATCGATACTTCGTAATATATGTCCCTTCTGGGATTATTTTGCTTTACAGGAATATTATTAGTAAGCACAATAATATAGAATACAATAATTTTACAAGTGAATATAATAGCAATGTCCGTTAACATTAAATATGCAAATTACAATTTTTGAAGAAGGAATAAATACTGAGACAAGCTTCAATATTTGGCTTTACTATTAGTGCGTCTCACATTAAGGGGTAGAAAGTATAAGTATAAATTTAAAAAATGTTTTTTGGGATATAATTTAATTTAATTTTTAGCTGAAGGCCCATACGAAGTAGGGCATTTGTTGATTAATTTTTGACAACGAACAAATAAGTTGCTGGTGCTGCTAACTTGTTGATAATCCAACACCAAAGAGTACCTACCACATCCAAAGCAACCCTAAATCCCGAGTGGGTCGTTCATCTTGAAGCTGTCCCGGAATCAATCCGGCCAATGTGATTGCAGTTCGGAGGGAACTAGGGCGGAAGAATGCGTGGCCGAGTAGTATATTTCTAGGAATCCCTAACGAACGATCGCGATCGATTCAGACGACCGGTGATCGTTACTTCCGGGCGAAATTTCGAAATGTCCGGCATCAATCGCGGCACGGGTAGGATCTGGCGCGACGATATGTCTTCGTGGCCAGGCAGATGCATCGCCGCCACCGCTGCGCGCTGGTGCACCGGCTCAGCCAGTCGATTCGATGCACACAAGCGGCGATGCAGCAGGGGGTAGTAGTTTCGGGATAGGATCCGGTTAGAGGAGCAACGGCAACACGGACCCGATACCACCGGAGATATCGCGTGGACCATTCATCATTTTTCAGCGGGAGCCCGCGCGACCGCTTCGCGATGTCGTTCTCGTCGATCACCCGCGTCTCTGTGTGTGGAACCCGTCGCGGGGGTGGCTTTGAGATTTCCCTATTGTCTCGGGAAAATTACACCTGTATCTCCTGCGCGAACCGCGACGTCATCGTTGGCCTACTGGTCATCAATTTTTCGGAAATTTTTCGGTATACTATACCCAAAAGTAACCAAACAATAATATCCTGGGAACAGGAGCCAAGTTCTCAATGCCAGTAAAAAGTTGTGAGATCAAAGAAAAATCTCTTGCAATACTGGAAAAAAGCGTTTATAAAAATTAGTCTAAATTATTCAAACTTATATAAAATATATAATATATAATTTCGTAATGTTTTTTTTTAGTACAACCCCTTTAAGATGTAAAATTTCAATGTTTGTAAAATTCAATCCTTTGAATGTTTGGTATGGTGGACCTATGTACCAAATTTCAAGCTTGTAGGGCAATGAGAAATACCCTAAAAGTTTTGATGATTTGTCAGTCATTCAGTCAATCAGTCAATCAGTAACAAATTTAGCGATTTTTGAGGTCCTACATCTCTGAACCTACTAATGTTGAAAGATTAATATTTTATCAATATTGAGACATGATAGGATTTAACAAGTGCACAAAATTACATCTCTCCATCTGCCTCCAGTTCCAAGTTACAAGCCTCTAAAAAACAGCCAAGTTGTTTCCTGTAAAAAAGAGGTAGTGCAAGAACCTGGCTGGTGCAACAGATTCGAAATTTGAAATTTGACAAAATCCAGAAAGAAACTTTTTTTGTATTATGGAAATTCGTGCACGATACGATTGTACGAACCTTTGTTCGTAATCTAGCGCTAATACTTTGGAAGGAGAACGTTAGCAGAGGCTCGCGAAGGAGTTTGGATGAAGCAGTGGTGTATAGGGAGGTGAGGCGAACGAAAACGTCGCTCGCGCACACGACACGCGAGAACCAGTGGAGAGGGAAGGAAGAGAGCACCACACAGAAGCGACTAATTTAATGCGAGAGGATGCGATGCTCTAGTTACTACGATGCCACCTATTTTAGCCGACATGAAAGCGCGTCACTGAGTTTCCGACGGTTTTCTGTAATAACGAGGTTATCTTCGGCGCGGTGTCAAGAAGCTAAGCAGGAAACGGTCGTCACGCGAAAATGCAGCGCTTCGAAAAGACCTACGAACCTTCTCAGGAAATAACTATGGATTACCATTTCGAACGTAGACTGTGAATGGACCCAAATATTGGCCAGTAAAAGTTGAAGTAAATGAAGAAAATCTACATCGATCAATGTGTCCATAATTATTAAAATGATCTAACTGAAAATTGAAAGAATGAAACTAAGTTAATTCAATAAATACTTAATTAATTAGTTTATCGATCGTAATTTATCTTTCGGATATTATGAATTTTATTCTCGGCGCCACGGTTCGATCATTTTCCTACATAACAAATAGTATTCTTATTAAATAACTATCTGTTATGTAGAAAAATGATCGAACCGTGGCGCCGAGAATAAAATTCTTAATTCAATAAAATTTTGAACATTATATGGAATTATATGGAATTCATTTAGTGTTAATATCTTTTCCCTTTTTAAATTTCTCGAAACAAGAAATGTATCATTCAGACCACAAGTGACAAATTTGGAACGTTCTAAAACAGTGAACTTCGAAGACAAAAATATTGCATTGCAGCCCACTATTATTGTCCTTCCTGCACATTTGAAAATTAATGAATTTCAAAGACGAAATTACTGCACCAGATATTTTTGTTAAATAGCTTGCTGAAAGATACTGTTCGGCACGTTTAAGCTATATTGGTGATACTATGTGTCAGTAAAAGCAATGATGTTTTCCCACGAACGGAAAAGGCCGGGAAAGGGACGAGAGCAACGAGAAGGGTAGAGACCGCCGTCTCCGGAAGCGCAATTTATTGTTTCGCGGGGGATCCGAATAACAATGAAGAGCTGGTTCGGCGAGCGCGAGCTGCACACCGACGACCGGTAGTTAAAATTAATAACTTGGGGAGGCGGAATACGATCTTACGGTAATTAAGCCGGCTTTTAAATCCAACGACGCGGACGCTTATTCGGCGGGACGAAGGTCCGGCTATGGAAATCTACGTGCCGGAATTGATCGCGTCGCTGGTCCGATCTGCGCAACCAGACTTCATTCTTTCTCTTCTTATACTGTGGCCAGTACCGCGTCCATCGTTTATCGGTACAGTCAATTCTTCTTCACAATGTCGAAGAATTTTTGGACATGTTAAAATGTCGTGTTAAGACAATGTTATTAACCTTCATTCTTCATTTCTTTTTAATAAAATGGGTATTTTAATGTGTAAAATAAATATTTAATATCGTTGACATCTTCGTTTATGATTGAAATATTAAAATGAGGTGGTACGACACTTTTATTAATCTCTAGTGAATAGTACTCCACTTTCTATATAATTGGTTACATTCTTAATTTATTTTCAATAAAATGGGTATTTTAAAAAGTAAAATAAATATTTGATATCGTCGACACTTTCGTTTATGCTTGAAACATTAAAATGAGGTGTTACGACACTGTTATTAATCTTCAGTGACTCCACTTTCTATATAATGGGTTACATTCTTAATTTATTTTCAATAAAATAGATATTTTAACGTGTAATATAAATATTTAATAATAAAATGTGGTGGTACGACACTGTTATTAATCTCTAGTGACTAGCACTTCATTTTCTACATAACTGGTTACATTCTTCATTTCTTTTCTATAAAATAGATATTTTAACGTGTAAAATAAATATTTAATATTGTCGACATCTTCGTTTATGCTTGAAATATTAAAATGAAGTGGTACGACACTGTTAATAATTTTTAATGACTCCACTTTCTACATAACTGGTTGCATTCTTACTGATTACATAACATCGACACTTTCGTTTATGCTTCAAACACTAGATCGAAAGTTTTAATATTGTAAACACTGTATACGCGAGTAATTAAATGAAATATTTTATTCGCTGGAAGGAGAGTAATCGGAGCGAGAAAGGGGGCCGCGTCAATGGAGCGTGATTAATGTTGCCTAATCAACGCATTGTCATCTATTTATTCACGTTAGTGGCCATTAGCGCGGCGCCGCGCGGCGGTGGGTTAATTCTAGATCGCGATATTGGAAACTTCTGCTAATCAGGACAGGCACTTAACCGTTTGGGTCAATAAACGGGGCGCGGGCCGATTCGGGCTGCGCATCATCCGCGGGGGCTTGGCGACCGTGTTGCCAGCCAATGTTCACTCGCCAAGGCAAATTCGTGCACTCTCGGAATCGGAATAATCGCGCCCAATGAGCCGGAATATGGTCGTTCGAGTAAACCGTAACTCGACTCGGCTCGATTCGATTCGACTCGTTTCGGACCGGACAAGCCCGAGAGAGAACTCAAACCTTGGGAATCCAATCGAACGTTTCCTTTCTTTTCCGCGGCTGATCTGAGAGCATGCCTGCCGAACAATGGGAATGGTCCCAGCTTTTCTGACTTCTCTTTCGCTCTATTTACGGTGATCGGCTGGTTACCCTTCAATCTATTCGTTTCCCTCCTCCTAACCATCTCCCTCTTTCTGTTGGCCTCTTTTACAAGTAAAAAATTTGCTTGTGAGCATCATGAAGTCGCATTCGCGATGTTTCTGGGCTGGAAGTTGTAGTAAGTGTGAAGTTGTAGTAAGTGTTAAATTTAAATTAATAATTTATTTAAATTTTTTTGAACAAAGTAGAAGCTAGTAGAAACAATGATATTCTGCCTGGGAGAAATCGTTATAGGGTAACTGCACCAGTAAATTTTGGTTGATAATTATTATTAATAAATATTAATAATAATTATTACCAATAATTACTAGAATGTAGTGTTCATTGACTGGTATTTTTTAAATATTTTTTATTTACGTTTAATAAAGAAAAATAATAATAATAATTAAGTGTTCATTCACTGGTGCAGTTACGCTATATTGATTCTAGGATAAAAAAGAAATGTTTAATTTCCCAATTGAAATAATCGAGTTCCTTGAGACGTGGTCCAGGTTTAGCGGGTCAGTTTGTGGGTTTCCTCGGCGGGACCGATAGCCGGTTACGTGAACGAATATTGTTGTCGTGGATCGAAGGGACGCGTGCCCGGCGAAACAGTTCTGGAAGCTCGTTAGAACGTCCGTTTGGGGGTTGGGGGTGGCTTTAGACTCGACAGTCACGAAGAACAATTTACGGGGGTGGCGTTGTGCTGCGGAATACCGGCAAAGCAAACCAGCCACCGTCTACTTGGCCTCACACGCACGTCAATCAACCTTGTACCGGTGGTGGTGGTTGTCGGTGAAACCATATACGAGCCGTTTACATTATCATAGACGGGGGTTGGCAGTGGGGTGGGGCGGATGGAGGAACGCCATAGAAGGGGTTGCACGCGGCACCGATCCGCTCCAAGCCCGATCCGGCCCGCCTAGATTTACGTGTATTTACGCGTCCCCGCGAATTTGTCGGCGAACAAATGGGAGCGGTTAAGCGTTCCCCGGATATCGTCATAGTTCCAGCGAACTATCAGAAACGTAGTTAACCGGTTATTCAGTGCTCCCGGTTCATTTAACCTTCTGCGCCGGGTCTCGCGTGAAATTGCGCCGGAATTAGTAATTTAAACGAATCTCGCGCCGAGCACACCGGCTCTTGCCCGCCATCGTCCTCCTCGTCGTCACCTAGACTAGAACGAACCACGGCGAAACGTAGTACAGCAGAGTACTACACGCTTTTTGTTTGCAGGATCTACAAGTGTAACTTAACACTCGAACCGGCGCGACACAGCGCCAAAGTAAATCCAACGGGGACTGTCGTTATCGGCCCTTCTCACGTCCGCGCAAAGTCTACAATTTCCTACTGTGTGTGTGTCACTTGTATCTCCTAATTTCTTCCAATCTCCTTTGAAACACCTTCGCTGTCCTTTGCCACACCTTGGAGACTAGTAGCAATTTAGAGGATCTATAGGGATTTTTAAATTGTATCCTCTAATAAATATATAAAGGCTGAAGTATTTTTTTGTTAATTAATAATTTAATTACTTTGAATATTACTTTGAATTTGTATATTACACAACAAAATTCAGAAGATGTATTTATAATTTTATTTGTAACATATCTATTTAATAATTCTATGTATTATGAACGTTTAGGATATGCTTTATCTGCCCTGCAAACAGATTTGCAAATGCTACAGTGAACGTCCCAAAAAATTAATTTTCAAGATCAAATTACCAGGGTGAAAACGTGACACACGTTGAGTACTAACCGTCAGACACTTGGGTCCACTTAGACCAAGCTTTTCAGTGGCTTCATCCAACTTGTAAGCTCCTAGGCTAGATACGACTTCAGTCGTCAGTTAACGCATTGAATCTAATAAGAAACTTGACACGTCGAACTATTAGGTCGTTCGGGAAGTAATTTCGTTTATCGCACCGAAATGACGTTGCTTCTATTTGTTATTAACAAACTGAAGGATGTTTATGTGGTCACGAAGAAACTGGCTAGGTGAAATATAAAACATTGAAAAAATTAGAAGAAATCTAGAAGCATGTGTTACGTTGTTTTCTGTTGTGAAAGATTATTATTAGGTAGAAAAATTGTGTTTTCGTGTTTTTTTATTTTTTTTCTTACAGACGCAATTTTAAGTTAATCTTGAAAATGGTCAAAATCAGTGATCGAAACGTTGATTATTTAAAATAATTAGCAGAACTGATAAGTTCAAAATCAGAAATAATAAAGTGTCACATTGTGTTATGTGCGAACAATCTTAATTCACACCTGATACACGTTAATTCCACGAGGTCTAGGTTTGATCTTCAAACCTCATCATCCCAACAGCTAATAACAGAGTAATCTCTACTGATCAACGATTCGTGGTTGAAACAGTATTCTGGGTCGAAGGAACGACTTGACAGAGCTTCGAGTGCGAATACATTAATTTTTCCGGGAGGTGTTACCGGTGCACCCTCGCGGGACAGAGTGTAATAACGTTTGGCATCGGCTCGCGTAGGGTTTCCCCGGTAAACGAGCGGGTTCGCGTACGCTAAACCGAGGTCGGTTGTAAACGAGGCCCACGCGGAGCAGCGGCCGACGACATCGGTGTTCAGCTGGCCTCGAATAATTAATACCTAGCGCGGTGTGCCGGTGGTCATTAATTCCGTGACTCGACGCGCTCGCGCGCGTCTTTGACGATGCTCGGCTCGAAAATTCGCTCCCGCAGGAAAATCCCGTCACGCGTCCGCCAACCAACCAACCGGGCTAACTCTCGCCTCGAAGAGCAGCGTCTCGTTAACGAGTTCCTCGCAAAAATCCTCCGGAGAGGACGGTCCTCCCTGCTTTTAAAACTCGTTTCGCAAGCTGCTGCCGGCCCCTCGAATAACCGGGCCGCGATACACCTCTCACGAAACCAGATTTTCACGAATCACGCGATCATCGACTCCTGTCGATCATTCTCGAACCACGATGCTGACGAATAATTGCTAAAGTCCCATTTACAAATACAACCTCCTGAAGTACACAGATTTTTCCTTCTGTTTTCACAATCGTATGAAATATCACAAATATCAAAGCCTGTATAAGTAATTTTTATTTTCGATCGTAATGTTAAGATAATTGGAATATACTTTTTTTTGCGGCGCAACGGTTCGATCAAATTCTACAAACTACAAACTCTAGCAATATTTGTAAGCATACGAAACACCACCTTTCTTTTCCTGAGAACTATTGAACATTTTTAATAGCAAAACGTGGCCTCAATCACTCTGATTCAAATCCGAGTCGACACGTTTGGGTATGCTTACAAATATTGCTAGAGAAAAATATATTCCAATTATCAAAGTCTGTATTTGCATCCACTCCTTCTTACAAAACTGCAACTTACATATTTCTTTTATTATTTATTATTATTATTATTATAATACTTTTACTATTACATTACTATTATACACACTTGTAGCCCTACAGAATTTTTACTGTACCATTCCTGTGCTTACATTACTGTATTCACTTATATTATTAATGTAAAGCAAAATAAACCCAGAAGGGTTTCAAATGCTTTTAAATAGAAAAAAATATGAAATATCGAATGCAACCTCGAAACGAGATTTTGACGAGATCAATCGGTGAAACGAGTCGATCTCGATGATCCCCGGGATTGCCACGCCCAGGTAATCAGATTCGCAAAATAGATTTTAATGGGAAACCATTACCGGTGTAACTAATTAATGCTCGAGCGAAAGCTGAAACGGCCAGAAATAATAGAGCGAATTCAACACGATCCTCGCCAACGTGCACTTTCGTTTGAGCGGGGCTTTTGCGATTAGCTTTTTCCGCACGCGTGTAAACGGATAAGTGATAGATTGATTATACTGTATTTTCATATTTCCGACACTGAAAAGAATTCTTTTCGCACCGTGAATCGAGTCTGGAAGGATTCACTCTATTTAAGGAATTTAGTTCGAGAGAGTGGTTATTTTTACTGTCTTTAAATCTACTAAAAAAACACTGAATTCAATTCGAAAATGTTGACGCGATGCCTTTCGAACCTTGAATACACAGCGGGGAACAGTGTGGAGATTTCCACCCTCGTCGATCGCTGTTATTGCCACTATAGTAAGCTCCGAAGCCGCCTAGAGAAAAAAGAGGGAGGCTTACTCTTAAGACGGCGGAATTCATGGGACCGCCGTGTAATATTATGTTTTCTTTTTGAGAAGGGGGCGCGAAAATCCGCGCTTTACGAGCATAAAAGCATGCGACGTAGAAAGAAGTCAGGGGAAAGAAGCTGACGGCCTGGTATATGAATACGTTCTTCATCATCAGGAGGATTGACGAGGTTCAGCGTGTAACCGAATGTATCAAAATCGGGGAGACCGACGTAATAGGGGAGAAAGAACCCCGGAACAAACCACATTGATGGCAGAAACGGTCTCAAACCGTTCCGAAAATAACTCTTCACATCTCTGTTGGAAATCAATGGTAAAAAGACTAGTTTATTAAAATATTAAATACGTTCAATAATCTGTTGAATACAACTTTGATAATATCGACAAATATCTTGAATAATTGTATAAGAATGGGCATAAAAAACATCGAAAAATAATCAGAGGCATAGGTTCAGTTCGTAAAATGAGGGAGGGTTACCCCTGATACGTTCTTCAGGGTGAAAATCCAACAAATTATTATTTTTACATACTATAAAATGATTAGTCCCTCTTCATCTGTGTTGTGAGACGTATTTCTATAAAATGTGACGTGATAAATGAAGCAAAGTTTATTAGCTTAAAGTGGAAAGCAAAAATGAGTGAGAAAGTATCATAGAATCTTTTATACAACTATTTCTGAAGAGCGTATGAGAGTTAATAGGTCGAAAATAGTATAACAATATTTTTTAATTCTCCTAATGTTTTCACTGTTTTCAAGTACACCCCTTACACGAGTGATTCACTTTATTGAAGTGATACATACAATATGTTTAATCCTCATACGTTCCTCAGGGTGAAAATCCACCCTTTACTATTTTTAAATACTGTAAAATGATTGGTCCCTCTTTATCTGTATTGAGAGACGTGATAAAAGAAGCAAAGTTTATTAGCTTAAAGTGTGAAGCAAAAATAGGTGAGAATCTTTTATGCAACTATTTCTGAAGAGCGTATGAAGGTTAACCGAAGAGAAATAGTTACGTTAACATAACTGAAGCAGACACCACTTAAAAATGTCGATCTGCCAAAACCCTTAATCGGATCGAAGTCGGCCCATAACAGTTGCAAGATCTGAAATCGATATTCTAACAGCTCCGTGGCCGGGATCGATGGCACAGTAGCTCTCCCACGGTTCGATAGAGGACTAATAACGTGGAGGATTTACAGGATCGTGCAGAACCGCGATACTCTGCGATACGCCCCCGCAATTCCGTCTTTATCCGCGGCGCAGACCGATCCATTCTCGGAGACGCCATTGAAAAACGCTCGGGTCCGATTTATCGGGGCCGATAGCACCGGCTAAAAGAGAAACAATGAAATTCAACTAAACTCTGGAGGCTGGCCGGCCTGCTGCGATTCCAGAGGGCTTAGGAGGGCTATCGTATCTAGAAGATGAAAAGAGAAAGATGAGAAAGAGGAGAAAGAGAGGAGGAGGAGGAGGTTCCGCGAGTGCTCGCGGGCTTCGAGGGTCCAGCGGAAAAATGATAAATGTGGAGTCGCGGCCGTAACAAGCCCTCTCGAGGGCAACCCCAGTTTTTAATTGCCTCGTACCACCCCTGCAACCCTTTCGCCGACCCTCTTCGCTATCTAGCCGAGTGCGGCAACACCGACGCCAACGGAAGAACCAAGGATTTATCGCGGCGTTGTTCATCCGACGCGATTCCTTCCAGGCGACCCCATTGTTTCGGATTCCTCGCGCGAAAATTAACAGAAAACGCGCTTTTTCTGCCGACGATCCTCCGCAAAATCCCGGTTGAATTTCGGAAACCACGCAGCAGTTAGTAATTGGGGCGATCTCTGGCGAAACTTCGAATTCGACAACATATCGAAAGTGCAACAATTTCACTGTTTTATTGAATTTTTAATTGGAGCAGTTACAAACGTTTATTCTCGACAAAACGGCACGGGTCTGTCGAGGGACATTTATGCGCCAGGGACAATATTTTTTTACTTTTGCCGAACATAGAGAAGGACAGCCGAGCTCGAGGGCCTCGGTCGCCGAGAAATGTAAACATAGCTAATCCATATTTCCAACTTGTTTATTTTTCATTATTCTTTTATGGGACTTCGATGGTTATATTTCTGGCATTTTTCTAATTAAAATCATACAAAATATGATATAATTCCGATGATATTTACTTGTGTAATAGACAATTAAAGTTTCGAGCGTAAGGTACGCTATCCTTCCTCGCACCCGAAACTTTAATTGTCTATTACACAAGTAAATATCATCGGAATTATATCGTATTTGGTACGATTTTTATTAGAAAAATTCCACAAATATGATAATCAAAAAATAATAAGTCCCATCAAAAAATAATGGAGTTTTGAGACCCCTCAAGGGGATGCACCCCGCAGTAGTGGGGATAGATCTGGGACATTTACAGGTCAGACTTTTGGCACATTTATGGAGAAAATACTATAAAAAACGCACAGACGAACCATGTCATAAATCATATTCGGTAATGGTTAGAAGGCTCCACCATAAAGAAAATAAAAGAACAACAACTATGAAACCTGATCCCAGAGCGCAACCTAACCCTCTTCTCTCTCTGCCCTTTTATTTCCATATTTTTTCGACGAGGGAAATTCAGCGATCCCGACACGTTGCGGGGTTGCATCGATCGTGTCAGGGATCTCTTACAAGTTGCTAAGGACCTCGGCGTTGTTTCCCGGCCGCGCAGGAATTCCATCAGCGATAGTTCGCTTCTCGGCTTTTTTGTCCTCTATTATCGAGCAGGGTCTATGGGGATGTATGGGGGGGATGGGGACCTAAAATCCACGCTTCTCAGCCAGGACTCGGTTTAATCAATTTCGACGTGCTGTAGAGCGTAGAGCTGAGCGTATAGACCAGACTAGAGCCGAACGAGCGGTTTTTCCCTCGGCAAGTTGGATCCCCTTGTAACTCGATTCGACCCCGTCGACGCCAGAATCGAAGACCGCCGTTTCTCGTAACAATTTTCTACCTCGGGGCGTCCTCGCTTCCCGTTTGAATCCCGAGGACGAACACGAGCAGACTCGGGGATCCGCCGGAAACGGCGCAGAGTCAACGGCGAAACCACTCAAGAAAATATTAGAGACTCTGTCCTTTGTTCCGCTTTGAATGAGTTCACCTCTCTTTCATTATAAAATTCTAGCTCTCTCCCTCTTTCTCTTCTTTGCGAAAAACGATCTGCGGGACTGTTACAAACAATCGATCACCCGGTACAAATACCTGGGGCCATGGTATGCTAACGATCGAGGATGATCAGCTCTATATTTTGTGAAGTTAATAGAAGGTTCTTGTGAAACCTTCTGAATAAATATATCCTTCTATCGATCGTGTTTGTTGTTAATATAGAATAAATTGAAATTCTTCTCGATCGAAAATATAATCTATAATAAAGTTTATCGTTCGTTACTTTATTCTATACAGCAATTTTGTAAATATCCAAATTAAATACTCGACGTTTCGTTCTTTGTTTAGATCACTTTTTCAAGATTAATTAGAATTCCGTCTGTAAAATATTCAAATACTTGATGAAATTCGTTGTGACATGTGTTATTAAGAAAGATCACCCACTTGCTTCGCGATGTGAAATTAAATGAATTATTTACTATTGTGTGGCACACTTGATTTTTTGTCTTCTTTCCAACCTTATATTAAACCCGACCCAATGTGTACCATAAATTATGAAACACCCTGTATAAATGTCTGAACAATGAACGATTATAATGAATGATCTTTCAAGCAGCTGAGTAATGAGTTTAAAGTATCGATCAGGAGATTGGTTACACGTGATAGACTAAAGCGAAGCAATGGGGTTGTAGACAATATGAAAATAGGGGTTGCGAAAAGAAAGTTTTTAAGCAAAATCGTGAAAATATAGCTGGCGACCGGCAGAATAGAGTTTTCACAGGCGAGATACTGTCTGGCCAGTATTACCGCTTTCAATGCGCAAAGAAATATCGTTATAGGCGCGATTTAACGCACCCCCGCGATCCAAACCGTAAGAGGATTACCGGTGCACAGGAAAAAAAGAGCAATAGCGAGCGGTTTTAGAGGGGTCCACGCAATTGTTGGCCGGGGCCGATCTTTTTTCGTTGCTCGCCATTTTGCCACAGCACCTAACGCGCTCCTCTATATCAAGCTTGCGCTTTTAGCCGCCGGAAACGGCCCTCGTTCGGTTTCTACTACCCACCCACGAAGAGAAAGAGTTGGGTCTAATATTTCATTAATATCGTACCTATCCGTTCGGTGGTAAATTACAATGGGTAGATGTTTCAACGTTAATGACCTCACCAACAAATTTATTTATAATAATAATAATTTGCTATATTTCAGCCTTACAGCCACGAAATGTATCTTGGTTTCCTTATTCCTACCCTGTCCTACTCCTAATTATCGCTAACCCCCTTAATTCCATACTTATTGCGTCCCTCTCCATTCCCTAAATTTTACATTCTTTTTTTTAATCAACAATATATTTATTTATGAGTACATGAAACTTTTCAGCCCCAGTAATTAATAAGGGTAGGTACCCAAAGTCGAGGACATTCGAGTGTCCGAATAATATAAATTTTCCAATTTTTTTTTTATTAAGAAAAGCTTTGAAAAGATTTATCACAACGTTTGGCAATAATACATAAACAAAAATACCGTATGCATAGTGTGAAGCATTAACAATCCCGATAGATAAATTTTCGAGTTCCGGACCCGAATTCGACTTCGGGAACCCGAAATTTCTGGGTACCCGGGTATCACGAAATTTCGGGTCTCGACCCGAACTCGGAGAAAATACCCAACTCAATCAAAACCCGAATATGCTGGTACCAGCTCTAGTAATTAATCTCGTTATCCCACAATTCGAGATTGTCTCATCGAGCGCGTGTCCCGCAGACTCCTTCGAGAGGACAGAGCGAAAGAGAGCGAGCTTGTATGTATGTGTGTGTGAGAGAGAGAGGAGAGAGTTACGGTCTCTCAGCGGAATTCATACCGGCGCGCAACGGAACCAGCCCGGGGATAGATTTATCCGCGAGATAATTAGAAATGCCAGGCTGACTGGAATCGCACACAATTGCTGTTACGGATAATCCGACCATCCGTTGTCGGGCATCCAGAAGCCGAGACAAACTCGATACATTACCGAACCCGATGTATACGCAATTGAGCAAGAGACAAGACAAAGCCGGCCGAATATACTCGAGGGTTGAGCGCCCGAGCGACGAGGACATTAGATCGAATATCTGCTTCGGTATAATAAGTCCCTTCCCTCCATCATTTCTTCCCTGATAATTCTATTTTATATCTCACTGACCCGACAGACGTTGTCCTGTTCAAATTTCAATAAATTATGATTTTTGCTGTTTGCCAGAATTTTCCAACTTTCCTTTGTAATTTCCTCGAATTTTTTTCCTGAAAATTTTTCCAGGACGAATTTGTACAAAAATCCCATAGAAGAAAGTATTTTCATTCCACATCATCAATTCTCTTGGACCACAATTGAAACTAGTATTTATTACTTACTTGTTGACCGGATATACATTGTCCTATTCAAATTTCCATAACAAAAATCTCATAGAAAAATTCACTTTTATTTTTTCTTGAATTTTCCATTTTTCTGGGCAATTTTTCCAATTTTTCTTTCCCTAAAAACCTTATTCGGACTACAACAAATATTTTAAAAAATTAGCCAAATCAGTCCAGCCATTCTCACGTGATGTGACCAACGAACAGCATTTCATTTATTATATAGATATACGAGACAAAGCTCTACTCATTGATTGCGAGAAATAAATTGTTCATTTTTCCGATTTAAAATTTTTTGCACGGCCGTATGCGCGAGCTTCGACACTATAGAATATGCCAGACCAAAGAGGAAGGAACAAGGTGATTGAAGTGTGATCGGCGTGATTGATAAAACATTGTAAAATTGTCAAGGCCCACTTGAAAAAATCAAGCATATCGGGTAAGGGTCGAAAAATTTCATCGGCAGACTGCCGGATCTCGATGCGAAATAAAAATTGTCTGGATCGGGTGGGAAACGCGTGCGCCGATATACCGAATCGAATTAAATCCGGAGTGTACGGGGCCGACTCGTCGAAACGAGATTGTCCAAGCAATTATCGGCCGATTCTCGTGGAAATCAAGTGTATCGAGTGTCGGCTCTCATCGACGAAATAAAATCGTTAAAATTCATTTGCCTGCCGCGCGGAAGTAGCTCCGACAATCCACCGGTTTCGCTCTGAACACTTGCTCGTTCGTCGACGGTGGGGAAATTGTATTTACATGATGGTTTCCTTCGAATTAGATTGTTGAAACAATTTCCCGAAAACATTCTCGCATTTTCGATACGGATCGCAACAAGAAAAGTTCCCCGAAAGTGAAACCTCTCGTTGTAATATAGTGAAGAGAAATTATTATTATTATTTATATATTTATAAACGGTCTGAAGCCCTATTTTGCATATGAGAAAGATACAGACTACTCGTGTAAGTATAATAGCAAATCTTTATAAGTATAATAGCAAATTTTAATTATATATTAAAATAATAACAAAGAAGGGACATGCACAGAAAGGAAAATTTTGATAATGGTACAATCGATATTGCATTTTAAATTTTAGTAATGAATTATTGAAAAAATCAATACGATTATAAATAGTTCATATTATGAAATGAAAATGTTTCTATGATAGGAACAAATTGCTCAGTCAATTGTAACGAAGTATTTAATAATTGTGGTGGACAGAATATTGCTCAAGACTTTTAAGATAGAAAGACGATGGAGAGCGTCTCGACGCACAGGAAGTTCAGGGGATGCGAGGACGCGTCCCTTTCGTCGACGTCGGGGCGCATCCGTCGCATCCAATCTGCAGTCCCCGTCCCCGACAGCTCCGTCATTAGGCAAAATCTACGTCTATGTTTTATTTATCCTCTTCTCTCTCTCTCTCTCGCTCCCTTATCCTCGTCGCGTCGTTTCTCCCAAGCCAGCCACGCCTTCATATCGCCTCTCTCGTGGATGGATGCTCGCCGTTTGCTTTGACTTATCTCTATTTGGCGACTAGATTACGTCTGATTAACTAAGCTCCCCTGATTACGCCCGTTCGACGTATTGCCCGTTCTACCGGCCCCTTGATTGTAACATCTGCATATCTCGCGACTGGCGCGAAGACTCGCAACAGTTTGCTCTAGCAATCAAAAGTTCGCCAGCGAACACCTTCCTAACGCGATTAAAGTTTCACCTGGACGTTTTCACGCGACAACTGTCAAAGAACTCTAGTAATCATTGTTTTACCTATTTTTTATAATTATATAGAAAAGGCCTGCGTACTCCGATTTTAATGAAATTTTAATATGTTATGCAGCAACACATTCTGAACAACTTTTTCCTTTTCCAATTTTGGGGATCGCTTTTAGTTTTTGAGATATTTGCAAAAAACTATCGCGAATACATGTCGCGTTGCATGCAGGAATACGAATAATTCAATACAGTATTAGCGATAGACTTTTGCAAATATCTCGAAAACTAAAAGCGACCCCCTTATATTACAAAAAGAAAAAGTTGTTCAAAATGTTGAAATCTATAACATATTAAAATTTCATCAAAATCGGAGTACGCAGACCTATTTTAAAGATTATATTCAAATTGCCAGACGTTTCAGGGAGGGACATTTCAATCACGACAATTCAACAGCTCGACTTTGAACAGAAAAATATTTCAAACCTTTTTTCTCGAGACTAACAGTTTCTTCTAAGTACGACACGTTGATGAAGTATCAACTTCGCGGTTCAAGAAGAAACTGACTTGTGAGTCCGTTCCCAGCGTCTCGGTCGCAGCGAATAAAACGACTTCCAGACAAGAACTCGGCTTCTCACCCCTCGCAGAAGAGACTAGACACCAAAGAAAGATGCTCCGCAGCTTATCTCCCATTCTACCTCGTTCCCCGCGCTGTTTACGAGATATCTGGCAGACGAGATCGATCGTGTCCGGCGCCGGGAAGACGCGACAAGAGTCAAACGAACCGTACGAAGGTCGCGGACGCGTTTTAATCCCTCCAACCCTTGTTTTCCCTACGATCGCACCCTCCCTCATCCCTATTTCAGACCGTTGTCCCTCCTTCTGGGGGAGACTGTTACTACCTTCCCATCGGGCAAGAGTCGCGTCGTTAATTAGTACTCTTAAAGAACATGTGTCGTAATTAAACCTTTGATCTCGGAGAAACGAAGACGATTACGCCGGGCGACCCGCACCCACGGGATCCTTCGCCTAATAGGGGAAGATCTCCTTTGCCCGAGAATCGTTTAATTTCTCCCCTGTTTCGACCAGTCTGCTGCTCTTCTACTGAATAATGTTAAACAAAGGACAGACCCATTTGCGATTCCACGAATAAAATCGGTTAGGGTCAATGGGTTACATGCATTTACAGACAACGAAGTCAATGTTCCAGTCAATTTGTTTAAGAATTGTTAAAAATTGATACCAGAATATTTGCTAAAGGATTATTCAACAACCTTCAGCATACTTTCGGCTCTATTTTTCCAGCAAGTTTCTGCTTGGCTGGTGCTTACAGTTTCGAGCATAATCTCAAGCGGAAGTTACGAACGTGCGTCGCGTATTAATTCGTCGTTGTTTCTAGCAAGGCGGAGCCTCGATAGATTAGGAACGGCGAGGGGGTTGGTTCGATCGCGATACGACACGGTGTGGCGCGAGACTCCGAGAGGGAGAGAGAAATGGACAAAGAGAAATTGCGAGAGAGTCAGAGGGACAGAGAGAGAGGGGGAGCCTAGAGGGTGCTGCGACGACCCGAACGGATGGATCGGCGGAAACACGTGACGTCGGCCCAGTTACAATTCCCTCCGTGCAGGTAATCCCGAGGATCCCGCGAGGAGACAAACGCGGGGTTGGAAAATGGGTGGCAAGAGGGTTGAAAGGGGGTGGTGAAGGGGGTGGCCGAGCCCTTTCCGGACGTCGGGGGTGTTCCGTGGGACCGCCCACGACAAGGCGCGTTATCGAGCACCACGGCAGAGCCGTTTCGCATCGTGAAACGGAGAGCGCACGTCGGGGCTAACAAGCTCCTCCATTAACGGTACGTTAGACGTGACACGTTACGCGAATTTCGAAACACCGATCCGGAACTGTTACCGCCGCTACGTTTGCGCTACGTCTTACCGAACCACCCCCTACCCGTTCGACCCTCCCCGCACCCTACCAGGACTGCTAACCCTTTGAACGTCCTCGTTGATGGACGCGACCATGTACACCCTTAGTTGCGCGCCCATCGAGCAGATTTGCCCTTTGTGCGATACGTCCACAGCTCTTTGCCGAACCTCGCAAATATATTCCAAAGAAACCCTACGACTTGCACGCGAACCCTATCCGCGGCCCCGTTCGACAAATAGATGACACGCGAATTTTAACGGGCAAGTCCATCGGGGATTTTCTTCACTAGCATGTCGGAAGTAATGTGCGATTAACCCTTGTACTTGTTCTTATAACATTATTCGTAATATTTGTTGCATTGTTAAATTTATATTCAATAAATTACTGAAAGTGATTAATGTTTTCGTAAACTACTAGTAGTAGTAATAGTATTACTAATAGTATTTGTACTACTACTAATAGTATTTGTTGCATTATTAAATTTATATTCAATAAATTACTGAAAGTGCTCAATATTTTTGTAAACTACTAGTAGTATTGTATGAGCTATACCGTATAAAATATAAATATATTTAGGTCGAAAGAAAAATTTGGACTGAGGATTTTGTTGAAATTTCTGCAGTGTAAGGATAACTCGTGGACTGGTGAAAGGAAGTTATAATTTTTGTCCCTCGGTGTTAAATTGACACAGTAATAGAAAATAAAAAAAATCACGATGCTTTTTAGTCAAATTCATGAATTAACATTTACATCTCAGATTTTTCGATAATGTATTCCCTATTAAAAAAAATAATAAAAGTCATACAAAGTTCCTGGGTAAATGTACCTACAAATAACAGACCGGTATAACTATATTTCTGGAAAACTGTGTTAAATTGACACGAGGGACTTCAGGTATTCCGAATTTCGATTTCAAACTTGCCAGTTGAACGGTTGGAAAGTTTTCGAAATCTTGTGTCCCTGTCGCATAAGTTATTCGAGACGAGGCGGAATTGTTGTGTTTTTTTTTCTACGAGGCACAAATGCAGCGAACGCATCCTCAACGAGATTGCATCGATCGAGGGAACCTCGTCGAAACGATACTGTGAGGCGCGGCGGCTATCCCAGGGGCTACTCTACTTGAAATGCCGTGGAGTTAAAGGGCCGTTCAAGTGGAATGATTCCTAAGCGAACGAGTACTCAACTTTGACGGTTGCCGGACTCGAGGGGTAGTTCGCGTTCGAAGCGGTTCCCCCGAATCAAGGGTTGTTGTTACTCAACTTGCAGCCGTGTACTGTGCCGGGTCGTGTGGCGGGCTACAGTCATTCTGATAGAAGACTTTCCTCGAGTCAAGGACAGAAACAACTTCGGGAATTGCCGCTTTGGATACGACGCGTTTGCAAAGCTGCTGCAGCAACACCTACTCCGATGTATAAACGACCTGGACACGAATGGAACTTTCATGGATCTTTGTACCCTTCTGGTAGGAACAGCTTTTATGTTTTTATTCGAGAGTAATTTTAATCGTCGCTTTTAGTCTTCGCCTATTTGTGAGTTTATCCTTTTAGAAGAACCCACAATACTTTTTTTAACTCGTTACATATGTACAAGTTTTATGCAGAATTTTTATTTATTCATCCTTTTCTTCTTTCTGCTGAATACCATTTAAATAGACTAAAGTAATTTCCTCACATGTTTATTTTATTCTTACTTATTCTTGCCTACTAGTTATTTACTTCGTAAATATTTTCTTTTATCATATCTGATATACTTAATAAATCTAGTATATAGCAAAGTAAGAATGTTTTCTTACTATTCTAAATTATGTTTATTTTTCTGAAAATGTTGTTTTAATTTTTTTCAATATTCTTCCCTTAAATAAAACACAACAACTGACCATCTTTCAATTCTTTCATCTCGATTCAAAAAATAATGCAGTGAAGGTTTAAATTCTTCTAATTTGTTTACTGGTTTAAATCACACCTACCAGTGGCCCACCCAGGATTTAATCTTGGGAGTAAAATGTTTAGTTTTGTATATAACATATCCAACAATCATAGAAATTGGAAAGAGAGCAGCTATTCTGCGGTTTGGCTAATTTTCCAGTGTTTTTCTGATAAATGCATCCATTCCATTTTTCTGATAAATGCATCAAATCCGCTGTCTAAATGTACAGCTTGAAAACCAAGCAATATATCCGACCATGGTGAATCGAAAGAGTTAATTGCAAAGAAAAAAGTTTTATTTTCCTTGACGACGTCGGTTCCGTAAACAGGCGGCTAGATCCGTAGAGAATCTCGTGCAGCCTAGAATAGGGTTCGATAAATATCCTCGGAATAAAGGAGAGGAGATGATGGATGCGGGTTTATCAAGCGGGAGGTGTGTCGGGTAGAGGTTGATGCACGCGAGCCGTTTTCAGGAACGTCACCGTCGTCGTCGTTGTCCTTCCGACGTCGGCGTCGACGACGACGACAACCGTTTGGGGTCGATGCGGCTCGCTGCTAACGACCAAGCCTTCTCCGGTGGTATATACCTGTCGGCCGGTGCGTCGGCCGTCTAATTGGTGGAAAATACAGCGGAGACGTTGCCACGCGAAACGGATGTCCAGTGACGGTCGTCGACGTCAGGCGACCAGGAATAGGTTCGTCGTGAATAGCATAACGGATCAACCGTATTCTCCGTGTGGCTCTCCTTCTCTCTTATTCCGGCAGGCTTCGCCGGTTCAGATTGCGAGGGATTTCTCCGACGGGAAACGTGCGCGGAGTTTAGTTCGTTATTAAGCTTCGTTAATTAATACTTTCGCCAAAGCTTTCCCCGTACGGATTCAACGAGTGTTCGTGTCCGATTATAGAGCCGGCAAGCTTGTCGCGTTCGTCGACAGACCTCGAATAAAATATCCGCGACGGTTCGCTAAATTGTTGCAATTGTGTGCCCGAAGCCTCTGGCCAGAGAGGATACACGATCGCAGGAAATTAGCGACCGTTCCGTGACCCGGGTAGACGCTCGGAACCACCGGTTGGTTTGTTCTTCGAACACAAATAGATACCGAAATGATCGTTCAAAGGCATTCGGTTCAACGGGGGAGAATATTCTCCGGGATATCACCGACCATTAGTATTATTCGCGAACGGAAACGCGGAAGACTCCGGGCGAACGCGATAGCTCGAAGCTCTTAGCTGTCAGCCCGGAGAAATATATACCAAGGAGTATATCGGTGTGTCTGTGTATCCCGGTATGTATTTACGTGTACACCGGCCGTACTATCCGGCTCTCGAGAACTTTGAATTTTATTGCGGGCTTATATAAGCGCGCCGCACATACGGATCGCGGAATCGAAAATGAGACGTATACCGTACAATAATTCTAACCGCGTAACGTATGCATGTACCTGCACACGCGGCTCCACGGAATTTCAACGTCGAACGCTTCACGACGCCCTAACCCCGAAAAGCACCGCGTTTTTTTTAAAGGAACGCGACGTTAACGACACACCGAACCTCGCGGAAATACCGGAAGCGTGGTCGCGGAAGAGAGCGCCCCGGGAATTTCGTCAGGGCGTTCTCCAAAATGGCGAACCGACGGTCTCATTCGATATTTCCAGGCACACGTGCGACTTTTAGCTGGGAATTTTCTGTACGCGGAATTTTATGCCTCTTACGAGACTGGGACGTTTTTTCTTTTTATTCGTCCAGTTTCCTTCGGGTATACCTTACGTTTAGGGGAGCCAGCTTTGATGACCTTGACATATGATATCGAGGACAACATTCTGAACAACTTTTGTCATTACAACTAACCGGCGCTCGCTCTTAGTTTTCGAGATATTCGCGAAAAACTATTGTTAATACTGTATTGAATTTTTCGTATTCTTCCACGTTCCGTGGCAATGTAAGCCTGGTCTGGGGTGGCATCTGTTTATTTTTTGTTTGTAAACACGTTGTGGAGATGAGTGTGTTTCTAAAAAGTATATATTGGTTCTTCTATGTTTATTTACCTAAGGTATAGCTCATTCGAAAGCAGCCTTATATTGCCACGGAACGTGGAAGAAAACGTAAAATTCAATACAGTGTTTGCAATAGTTTTTCGCAAATATCTCTAAAACTAAAAGCGAACGCCGGGTAATTGTAATGACAAAAGTTGTTCATAATATCGTTCTTGACAACATATGTCAAGATCAAGGCCATCGAACCTGCCTAAACGTAAGTCACACACTTGGAGAGGACACAAGATTTTCGAATATGCTCCTGATTGTTTAAAATTCCTAACATCTTCGTTGAATTTCAACTTGAAACTTGGCAGTTTTATCGCACGAGTAATGACGTCGTTCTTCCTTTATTCGCAAAGTGCTTTCTAAAATGGCGCTGCACGCGTCCGACGGAGGCAGACTTAAAGAGCCGAACTTCCAATATTTTAATTTCGTTCAATCATCGAACTTCTTCGAACTTGTGCGAGAGTAACGACGCAGTTTCTGCTTCGAGCGTTCGCCAAAATGGCGCAGTGCTTGTCTGACGAAAGACATACTTGAAGAACTCAGGAAATCTTGAAGATATCAATTTGTTCATCCACGCGAATAATCGAGCGGAATCTTTATAATTTATTGAAATTTTCTTTGAAGCCTTCTTATTTCCAAATTAAACGTACAGCCACAATGTCCACTATACGTCACCATACATTCGCAAACCTCGGCAAACGTAAAACGTCCAAGCAACAGAGAAATTTAGCTGCGGTCCGCTCGATCGATGAGACAATGCTCTCGCGCGCGATCGTTCTAATTGGTCTTTTACACGGTCGTTTAATTACTCGTTACAGATTGCAAGCGATTCCGGCCGAAATCGTGTGTTTATATAACCTAGTAGTGGGGGGAGGGAAGGGTCACGGTGTCCGAAGGTGTCGAGAAAAAGGAATCGATATCGATCGTTCTCTCACGGAATCGTCTCGCATTTGTTTCACGTTGGGCGTCGTTTAAAGAGAGAAACGTCGCCGGCGATGGGAAAAACGCGACAGAAGGGGACCGGGTTTTGCTATTTCTCCGGGCAATAGGTCTTATCTCGAAGATTCCCCATAAAGGCAACGTCTGGAAAGCAACAGAGAGACGACGCGACGCGATGGGGGTCGCGGCGACGTTTCTCGCGTGGATGTGCACCATTCAGAGGTTTCGTGGCTTTGATGGGTCTCAGACCGCCCTTTTCCTGTAGCCAACCCCCCCCCCCCTCTAGACCTCTCGGTGCTTCTTCTACTTCGAAAAAGCAGCCATCCACGTTTTTACCCGCTGCATACCCGCGGGACCCGTCTCTCTATTTTACCTGGCGTTCGAAAGGTATCTGCGTTACGTTTTCGCGGCTCGATTTCGCGAGCCGATTGGAATTTCTCCTTTGCCACGTTATACAGTAAGGAAAATGGCTGACTTAGGAGTGCAAAATTCTAAACGCTACTAATAATCGATAATTCTGTGGTACATTTATTCTATGCATATTAAGTAAGTATGAAGAAGGCTAAACAGAGCTCTGTAAGTTTATTCTGCGTACTCCTATTTTGATGAAATTTTAATATGTTATAGATTTCGACATTTCCAACAACTTTTTCCTTTTGCAATATAGGGAGGTCGCTTTTAGTTTTCGAGATATTTGCAAAAGACTATCGCTAATACTGTATTGAATTTTTCGTATTCCTGCATGCTCTGCGGCATGTATTCGCGATAGTTTTTTGCAAATATCTCAAGAACTAAAAGCGATCCTCCATTTTGGAAAAAGAAAAAGTTGTTCAGAATGTGTTGCTGTGTAACATATTAAAACACTCGCTTCTAGGACTACAAAATAATATGTTTATTCAATATAATTAAATAGAAACTTTTCTCTACCAAGAACATGTGTTTCTCTTTACAAGACGTACAAGGATCTACTACTCTTTTTCGTTGTCTCTCATAGACGTTGCTCATCCTCATACTCTATCCAACAACAATACTTGATTTGGAAAGTAAAATCGTCATTAAATGCCGTTATTAAATGCCAACTTCATGATTAATCTTTTTAATTTTCCAATTTTTCGTCTCCACACTATGCGTCGTATCGTCGACCCTTCTCGGATACCACGAAGGTCCTCGCCTTCGATATCGACTATCGATCCGGTAACCGTCTCGCGAGCCTCAGCCAACGCTTCCTCCCCCGATACTTCTCAAACAATTCTTATCGAAAGTTTTCGCTGTGATCGCGCTGCAATTGGCGGGCAAACGCCTCGAATGCTTGGGATCACCAGCTGGAAACGAAGTAGCAAGTTTCACCATGAAATATAATGTTAAGACGCGTGAAACGGTAAACGCGTACGTTTCTTTCCGTCTCTTTAAGATTATTTCTCTCGCCAGAAGTAAATGACAACGATAGGAGAGTAAATCCAGGAGCAGTACATGGTATTCTTCGGCAGATCGTAGCAGTTAGGTGATTTCGCGAGTAAAGCGTGATGGCTGGACGTAAAATTAGAGAGAATCGTCGGGTAGGAAAGCACCGGGGAACAGAGAATCGAATATCCCGTTGTCGGTGGGTACAGCTCGGCGTATAGCGGGGCCGTTGTACATCGGCATCGGAAATTGGCCCAATGTTTGCTCTTTTCAGCGAAGCACCATCGGCCCCGGTTACATTTGTACGCGAATCGCGCTCGGTCGGCGGGCTCCGAAGGTTGATCATCGAGAGAGCGCTCCGAGGGAAACCGCCAATCAGCGGAAGGGTGAGAGGTTGTTCCACGGGGCTGGTTTACCATTGCCGCGATGAATTCTTCATCGAAAAACCCGTACAAACCGAGACCGCCGCGAGATTGCGTTTAGAGATTCATGCGCCTTCGACTCTCTTTCTCTTGGATACAATGGGAAATTCTTTGATTGGCGCGAAACGTTTCGGGATCGGTTAGCCGAAGAATTCGGGAGGCTTGTTTTCGACCGGCGAAATTCGAGCCTGGTGTCGCTCGGCCGCGATTCAATTAACCGGCGACCATTAATTCACGCTCGTACACTCGAGCCTCGGTGATTGCGATTCGAGCAATCACGCGCCGCCACCGATCGCACACCAAACGGCTGTTTCCTTCGGAGCCTTCTTTTGTTCACCGAGAAGTCTTCCTTTCTCTATTTCCCTTCTAAAGCTCCGCGGCCATCTGACAGTGGCTAACACGAATGCCCGCAAACCTGCACCATATTCAAGGCATTTATTTCTAGGTTACAGATAGTTCATTTCTTTATTTTTTAACCTATTCATTCTTGTTATTTACATGTTCTGTGCTGAGCCATCTGTGTGAGACAATTGAACAGACTTATGTGCTTTGTTCTACGATATTGAATCTTTTATAATCTCTCAAGCATTTGGCAGAAATGTATTCTACAGTGTTAAACTTGTTATAAAATTATTTTTATTTGATAAAATTCAACCATTTAATATTTCCACATGGTCTCCTATGATTTACGAAAGTTAATCGACCAATGGATTGTTCAACTACTGAGTCTACCATTGCTACAATTACTAGCTACCCTGAAAACGAACTTTATCTTTCTCCATTTATTTAATTGTACGCAATTGTTAACCCTTATACGTTCCTCAGGGTGAATAATTCGGCAATTCAATATTTTCTGATACTGTAAAATTATTCATCCTTGTACGTCTACATCGTGAGATGCATTTCTTTAAAATGTATAATGTGTTGATTTAAAGTGTAAAATAAAAATGGGTGAATTGTTATCCTAGTCTCTTTTGTGCAGCTTTTTTTAAGGAGCGTATGAGGGTTAAGTAAATATGTCAGCCTGTATCATTGGTAGTACACGTTGGCAAGGAACATGTTAATGCACACAATCTACATAAACTCTTATGATGAACACCTTAATCCTAGAACACCTAGGTACACCTAATTAATTATTAGCCTAACCATTATTAATTAGACGTTGTCGGATCGAAAAATAGTGATTCGAACATTCCGCTGGTTTCGAACAAGAAGGAGGTGCTGAAACATTCGAAATTATGGAAACGAGATGCCGCCGTGTGGCGCGACGACGTGGAATCTATAGAGCGTCGCCTAACCCATTGGCTGTGCGTGGCAGTTTGGCCCGTCGATAATTAAATTCCCGATTGATCCGTAATTATCCTCTTAGTCGGATTCATCGGTCCCTCCCCGAGGCGGGTGTCTATCGAATGTATTCGCGAATCGACGCAACGCGACGCAGCAATCTGCTGCAAATAAATCTGCCGTTCGGCCGAATGCGATCGAATCAGCCGATATCGATCCTCGAAGGCGGCTCAAGACGCTTAGGGGAAGCTTGGCTAACTCAGAGTAAGAGAGAGAGAGAGAGAGAGTCCGTTTGCAGTGGTGGTCGGTGTGTGTTCCGTGTTCCGAACGCCTGTGCACACCGGTCCAATTGGCATTCATTGGCGCCAATTTATCTTCGCTAGGCGCGGGGCGTGGCCCCCGAACTTAAGCGCGCTCGCTTAATTGTACGCCGGTACTAATTAAGCGACGACGAGTCCGCCGGGAGCCCGACGGAGACCGGCCTCCAGAGATCCAGGAGGAATAGAGAGGATCTGAGAGGGACTGGTATGCACCCTTCCAAGCCCTTCGGAATCGTTTTTGCCGATTCCCTTCGCGTGCGATCGCTATTAAATCGACCATACTGGTTCGCAGAGACAAGCCTCGAGCTTTCGTAATTCGTTTGCGCTGGACGAGTCATTTGTCCTGTTTTTTATCGTCGACTATTAATTACGCAAAAATATGTTTCGAAACATTAATCGGGAAACTCTTAAAGGGTTAGACTCGTTTCCAGGATTGTAAGGGTGTGGAATACGCTTTCTCATTTCTCGATAATGCAAAGATGGAGTTTTACTAGCCTGCCATTGGCCTTAAAATAATTGTTAAGTTTACGAGGCGTAATTTTCAATAATTATTTTGTTTTGTCGATCGTACGAATTAATAGAAATTAGTTTATGATATTGGCCCACAGGTTTGATCAAACAATTTGGTTTTTTAACGTTTCGATTCCATTCTGGATCCTTTTCAAGAGAATTTTATATCTGAAAAATACTGAATGTTGTACTAAATGTTTCAAAAGATCAGTAATAACTGTAAATTAAATTTTCACCGTACTCACTATGTGTAAATTATCAACGTTTTTGTGTGTCACTGTATTCCATGATATTGAGAACTAGAAATTAAATTCTTTGATCGATCCTGTGCGCCGATTTTCAATATTCGGAAGCATACAATTGTGCATATAGAGATTTTTATAAAGCTGCGACAGCTACATGATACACGTAAAAGTAGAACTTTCAATCCTTGCAATCCAGGAACAAGATGATTGTTTCTTTTTCTTTGCGAAAGAAGAACGCGAGAAAGTGATTTAATCAGGCAACGATAGCGGGTCATCGGGGACCCGACGATGCTAACCGGCGGTTAAAATAATAGCCAGCTAGCCAGCAGGGAGACGCGAATAATTTTTCAGAAGGTTATCGGTGAACTACTTAAAACTTCCTCGAATCATCGATTGGGTTCACGTGGTGGGCTCGTCGGTTGATTGAGCCGCGTTTCCGCGTTATAGAATTCCGATAACTTTTACCGGGTTGTGCGCTAACCGCATGCAAGCACCCAGCTTCCCGCATACTCTCTCTCACGCACACACTTTCTCTCTGTTTCTCTCGTCGAACTTCACCATCTTTCGACGAGGGGAAATTTCACCGCGGTTCGAGCATTATCGCCGTCGGCCGCTCGTTCCCGTGATTCTATTAGCAACCATCCGTCGGACTCGATTTCCCTCGAATCGAATCTTACTGGCCGGAGCTCTGAATCTGGTCGCTAGTTGTTTACCGATTGTCGGTGTTCCACGTGATTTCGACGATTATCTCGCTGAAGATCGCGGAGAAGTTGAACGACGTTGGAAATGCTTAAAAGAATGTTAACGTGCAAGAGAGTCTACCGAATAAAAATGGCCAGTGTCCATTGTAAAGGATGAAAGCAAAGTGAAAATGTACTAACTGTCTAATTATAATATGCAATTAGATATAATAATTGCTGTAGTGAATCGAAAGAATTTATTCCTTTACCAAAACGTTGGTTGACGCTTCGTTCTTTAATTAATAATGAAGTTAATTAAATGAATACGTAAAGGTGTATATGTATATAATAAATGTATATGTATATAATAAATGTATATGTATATAATAAATGTATATGTATTAAAGTATCCAGAATTGGAACGTTGAAAAAAATTTTATAAATTGCAAAATTGCTTTGTCGATTCTTTGATCGAATCTGTGTGTCGATATCATAAATTAATTTCTATATATATACGAGCTGTCTCTAATTATAACTTTAATTGAATTAATATCAGAAAAAAATGTTGAAATTAGAAAACAAAATCTCGTAATGAGGAAGCCTGGTTGTTCCGCGATCGGTATCGATCTTGCAATTTATAAAATAATTCTCAACGTTTCGATCCGATTCTGGATAAAAATTCTATAAATTGCAAAATTGCTTTGTTGATTCTTTGATCAAACCTATGCGCCGATATCGTAAACTAATTTCTATATATATAAACGAGCTGTCTCTAATTACAACTTTAATTGAATTAATATAAAAAAAAATGTTGAACTTAGAAAACAAAATCTCGTAATGGGGAAGCCTGGTTGTTCCGCGATCGGTATCGATCGCGGCTCGCATAAAGCAATTATTCGAGGCGTCCCGAACCGGCCCGCGCCAGCCTCTGGCAAACCTCGTCGACTCTGGCAATGGCACCTGAAAGCAATGGGACGGGGGAGAGACGAGAGAGAGCGAGAGATGGTCCTCTCTCCGCGTACACAAACGGGCTTGTTCTCTATTCCCCTCCCTCTCTCTCTCTCTTTCAGCGAAAGGTCGTCCCTCCTGAATCACCGAGCTGGATTTAATTAACGGTGACGCGGGCACGATCGGCCCGGTTCGCTATACTTAGCTTCCGATCCGAAGAGAGAGCCTCTCTCACACACTCTCTGTGTACTGTTCCTGCTGCGCTCTCTGGCCGCTCTCGTGGCCATCGCAGATCGCCGCAGACCGTCGAGCATCGGCGACGCTCTTCCGAACCGTGTCTCCTGCTTTGTTATTATCAGGAAACCGGCTGCAATCGATAACCGACGCGAAACCGGCGTCGGCCACCGATGTTCGTCGCTACAGACTAATGAAATTCGCCTGATGTGGCCTAAACGCCGGCCACACTGACCCTTTTGCCAAAATTATTGAACAACGATTATTTCATCGTGCTCTGCTAATCGAGAATAACCACCTGGTATTGAAAAATATATTCAATCTCTTATAACAAATAATCCTAACAAGATAAACCATAATTCACACTTTTATCATTGTTATTGTAATTGTTATTGTTCATTGTTATTGTAATTTCCTAAAAAAGGAGAAAATTCTGCAATAACTATAAATTAACCCTTTCACTGCATGATTTTTTATGGGGATGAAAATATTGAAAGAAGGTCAGTTTTGTGTTTTATTTAAGGGAAAAATATTGAATATAATTAAAACAACATTTTCAAGAAGATAAAAATAAATAAGAAAACACATTGTTTATACACTATTTATTGTTGATAAACTATGCAGCGAAGGGTTGACTTTAAGGGTTGAAATTAATAACTAATAGGCAAGGGGTTAATAATACTAGACAGTACTTTAGTCTATTTAAATGGAATATTGCAGAAAGATGAATAACAGGGTTCTTCTACAGGGATAAACTCATAAATAATTGTCTTAACGAGACGAGAAAAATTTAAAATGTATGGTTTGAAGTCTGGAATGTTTTTCACCACGTTCGGGCTAGACTCGGTTCAGTAACGTGCACACCGTTCCATTAGCAAACGTGTAAACGAGAGGGTCGGGGCTGCATGCGCGAATGCACGATGCAATGCACTCACAGTACTCCTCTCCCGTGGTCCCGGCGCAGTGGCTGCATCGTTTACGTAAGACCGCGAAACGCGGCGCGATAAAGGAGACCGATTATGTCGATAAACTTCGAGCGGCGATGCGGCCGGATTGAAAGCCGCCCCGTGAAACCAAATAGGCGACCGATGCTGCGATCGATATCCAACGGACGTCAACGTAATCTGCTTTAAGTAATTGATCGGGGAGAAGGGGTAACTACCCTTTCACCAGGGCCATGGCAATCCCGGCTTTCTCCCTTTCAAGGGCTCCCACGATCTTCAATACACGTCTGTCCAGCTCCAGAGTCTAACAGATCTTTTGGTAAACTATGAATGTTACGCGCGACGTCTAATTACCACTGCAACATGATTTCAAATTGTACATCAGCCCTTTGGAGAAACCATGACAGGTCTATGGGCATTCTCTGTTATACAGACTGTGGATTTTTAAGGAAAATTAAAATTTTCCAAGTCCATTATCAATTACATTATCAACATTATTTACATTATTTTTCTATGGGCATTATTTGCTAAACAATTTTACTGCGAAATGGAAATTTACCGAGTCTATTATCAATTACAATTATTTTATGAAAATGATAAGAATGTGATCGTCAAAATTTTTTAACATTATTTATATGCGTTTAGTGACAGGTCTATGGACATTCTCTACTACACAGACTGTGGATTTTTAAGTAAAATTAAAATTTTCCAAGTTCTTTATCAATTACATTATCAACATTATTTATATTACTTCTCTGCACCTAGTGACAGGTGTATGGGCATTATTTGCTAAACAATTTTACTGCGAAATGGAAATTTACCGACTCTATTATCAATTACAATTATTTTATAAGAATAACAAGAATATGGCCATCAAAATTTTTTTACATTATTTCTATGCGTCTAGTGACAGGTGTATGGGTATTCTTTGATAAACAATTTTACTGCGAAATTGAAATTTACCGAGTCTATTATCAATTACAATTATTTTATAAGAATAACAAGAATGTGTCCATAAAAATTCTTTTACCTACAGGTACTTCTTTTCGTGACAGGTCTATGTGAATTCTTAGCTATAAAGATTTTTAAGGAAAATTTTAATTTTCCAAGTCCATTATCAATTACATTATCAACGTCAATTACATAAATTGGAAATGATTTTATCGGCTCCACGGTTTGATCAAACTCTGCACACTATAGCTAAATGAATATGAAAATGAACATTGTTCGAGTCTATTATAAATTATTTCATAAGAACAATAAGAACGTGTCTATAAAAGGGTTGTTCCAATCAATTTGTCGAGTAATTCCCAATGGATGCATCTTCACAGTCTCGATAATAGAGGAGTCAGGGGAAGAGGAGGTACAACGGTCGTGATTTCCATAACCACTCGTAGGACGTAGAGCAGGTGGTCGGCTTCGAGTAAGACGCGAGATTTAATCGTGCGACGCCGTTTAAGCTCGATCGTCCAGGCTGAAAACGATCCCCGAGCTCCGAGATGTATGTGCATACGCGCGATCACCTGCGCGCGTACGTTTGCAGTGGTTTGTACACGTGTGGCGAGGGGGGTAGGGGAAGGGTTGTGTGCTGCGTTTACTGGATTACCTGGCCAGCCTGGTTGGTTGGTTTCCATATGCGCGAGCGCGACGCTTGTCCCTGTGTTGAACGCAGCCAATCACCTTAATGATAATTTACGATCGGAGGCATAAACGTGTCTCAGGCCCCGGAATTGATTTGTTTACTACCGAAGGATTCTCACGCGACTCGTCCCGAGTACGGGTGGCCCGTACACAACATTCTTGTTGCTCTTCAACGTGTACGCAGATTTTTCTGCACCGGTGTCCGTATTCGGTCCAGACCACACATTCCCGAAAAATTTTTGTTTCCCATAAAGATAATTATGTAGAATAGGTCTGCGTACTGCGATTTTGATGAAATTTTAATATGTTGTAAATTTCGACATTTTGAACAACTTTTACCTGTAACAATATAGGGGGTTTGCTTTTAGCTTTCGAGATATTTGCGAAAGATTATTGCTAACACTGTATTGAATTTTTCGTATTCCTGCATGCTCCGCGGCAACGTAAACCTGTTCCGGGGCCGCATCTATTTATTTTTTGTTTGTAAACACGTTGTGGAGTTGAAACGCCGTACCGGGACAGGCTTATGCTACTTCGGAGCGTGCAGGAATACGAAAAATTCAAGACAGTATTCGCGATAGTTTTTTGCAAATATCTCAAAAACTAAAAGCGACTCCGCTATATTGTAAAAATAAAAATTGTTTAGAATGTGTTGCTGCATAACATATTAAAATTTCATCAAAATCGGAGTATCAACTAGGGAGAGTGAGAGAGATATATGATTTTAAACATGAATGAATAAAATACGAATATTCAAATACATCTGCATTAACGCATCCTTACATTAATTTGCATAATTTTTAAACCGTTTATAATAATTGATGTCATCGATGTTATTTGTGATTATAATTTATTTTCCAAACTATGCATGCAGCATGTCACATTTTCACGTTTAAATTTCCACATGGAACTGAATGAGAAACTAAATAATAATGATATGACCGAATCTTTGAGCAGACATTTCAAATTCGAAATTACCTGATACGTTAATGCTATCACCTTACTACACTAAGGAAACTAATTGAACAATTTCACCCGTCCTCGTTAACATTGGCACCGCAGCAGCGGCTTTGTATAAGACGATTCGGTCTCGACAACCAAATAAGCGTTACGGTAATGAATCTACAACCGGATCTTGCGTGCGTCGTTGTACAGCAACATACTGTAACGATGTTTGGATGGGAAATAATCGGGAAGAGCTCTCGTTCGAGCCGGGGATTCAATATTCGAATCGGCCGCGATAAACGCGGCAAATTTTTCACGAGCAACCGGGATTTTTATTCTCGCGCGAGTCACGTCCCTGTCCGATCTGCCAATACCAAACGGTCGCTGTAATTCGGATCGTTTTTATTACGGGGGACACGGCTCTGACTGTTGCGAACCGCGAGCGGTCGGAACCCTGTCCGAAATGTCTGTTTCCACTTAAACGCCGTGGAAACGAGTCGCGCGGGGATCCTCTCCGCCACGCTGCTGTGTTTTCTGTTGCTCCTGGCACACAAACCAGTCGGGACTTTTTCGCGAACGTACCGGCGGCTCGGAAAAGTATTTTTATACTCTGCTTTTTACAGATAACTTCTGCACTGGTTTTCGGTGCTTCGCTGCATTTTGCCGCGCCGCCGGTAATTTCGTTGGAAATTTGATATTGCGAAGAAGCGGCGCATATTAAGCCGCTAATGGCGAAAAGACGAGATAAAAGTATTTACGGTAAGCTTCGGTGCTGTTTCATTGCGTAGACTCTTCGAAGACATTATGGTCGAGGCTGTTCAACCTTAAACTTACGAATAAAAACGAGACTCATCATTTGCGAAGCTTAATGAAGAATAACTGTTTTCTGTATCTCGATCGACAACTTGTAAATAATTTAAATTGATGGTTTCGGTGCACAGATTAGATCCTGTGTTAATAACTATGTTATTATTATGAAAAACTTTATGTATATATGATTGCGTCTGTAAAAATTATTCAATGATTCAATTATATGTAGAATGTTTTTGTTGATAATAACATAGTTAGTAACATAGATCATCGATGTAAGTTATTTATAAGAAAAACTTTCTATATATAATTGCGTCTGTAAAAATTATTCATTGATTCAATTATATATAGAAAGTTTTTCTTGATAATGGTCTTAAACTAGACCGAATCGTTGAAAAAGTTATAGTTATTTGAAAAATTGTTTAGTTATTAACATAGCATTAAATCTGTGCACCGAAAACATCAATATTTAAGTTAATTAATAAAGAATCTTCGTAAAAATTCGAAATAATTTTTGGTTAGGTCAAATTTATTACAGACAGCTCAAAATATGAAGATGAACGAAATACGATGCTTCCTATGTGTGTGGTCGAGATATTAAAACTCTGCTAATCATTTTCGATTTTATTAAGCGTTGCACATAAAAAATTTAATTTCAGTGAATCAATTTTTTAAGTAAAAAATATTACTGTTAAGTTAAGCTGAGCTAAGAGGCTCATTAAGCCATTATGTAATAATACTCTAATGGAATTCATGTATGGAATATGCTATATAAACCACACCTGGTTTAAATCATTAAATAAATAATAATAATAATAATTTTTGGTCAGCTTCTAGAGCCATCCACGCACATAATTCGCACGCGAACACTAACTGCCAACGTTCTAGGACTACGCGCGTCCTTTAGAGGAGCACGAACGCAAAGAATCGGTTTTTCAGTACACCCGGAAACCGTAATATTCCGGAGCTCCTCCGAAGCGACGTTGACGGATTTAATCCCCGGCGAAGCTTCAGTGGAATCCTTTTGTCCGGCGATTTAATTTGACGCGTCCCTCCACTGACACCGGAATTATTAAAACGTGCGAAACGCGTCGACAGGTGAAACGTGGCCAATTCTCGAAATACCAAGCATATCTGCCAGATTACCACTCAATTATAAACGTCGTGCAGCGCCGATACCGCGATTCACACGTCCTAGCGCCATAAGAACAAAGGCGCGTCCGACCCAATTGTGTGTCGTTTGTGCGAAAACATTAAGCTCTCGATCGAGAACGTCGCGCGAATTACAGCCGCGTTATCTGTCTCGTTATCGTGTCAAAATTCGCCGCGGTTTATCATGCTTAACGGGAGGACTTCTATCATTCGATATGTAGAATGTTTGCCTCTATTATTTTACGTTTAGGAATTATTTCTATATACAGAATTAGCAAAATGAATAATTCAGGACTGGCTCCAATCGCCAGGAACTTTTACCTAGAAAGTATTCCGAACGTAATGAAATTTTGATGAACTTAATAAAATATTTTTGTTGTTGGACAGTGGAATAGCTCTGTCTTTTTTTATATTAATAAAGAAAAATACATAAATACGTTTGTCCAGTGAAATTTGAAGGAAATTTAATGTTCTTTCCAAAAATAAAAATAAAAGTTCTTAGGACCCATAATTTTTTGAGTAATATTCGAAAAACCAAAACAAGATAATCAAAATCGTGGTTTTTTCCCCCTGCCCAATTTAGCACAGGGTCCTCGAGGTTGAAAACTCAGATTCGACACCCCTGAGCACGCCTAAATGACGTGTCAAAATTTCATAATGTTCGGAATACTTTCCAAGTCTTTTTTCGAGCTGCCTGACTATAAATCAATTTTAGGGAAATAGAAACATGCGATGATTATGCAGCTCCTACCGAAAATTGCATTCGCCGCAACCGCACTTTTCGGCGAGCCCGTAATAGATTGATTATCGCAGAAATTAAGTCCCGCGCGACCTCCGAAAGTTCACGGAACTCCGGACCCGTTTATTTCGCCGATGAGAGAGCGTTCATTGGGTCGGGACGAAGTCTGTCGCGTAATTAACGTCGTCAACTTTGTCAATTACGTTGATCGGAGTATTTTCGTCGTTTCGCGGTTGGATCGTCCCAGGTTCGCGTGAGTATTTCAATCGGCCGCGAAGCCACGAGAAAAATGCGCTGGCTCTGGACCGTTCGGAGAGGCTGCTCATCTTTCGCGAAGCTCGTACACGCAAAAAACTCGGAGGACGGAAACATTTTAGCGGGAGGCTGCGAATAAGCTTCGCGCATTCATTTCGCAGCTCATTTTTCGAGGTCCCGAGCAGGTTTCTGCGCGAAACCTTCGAAAAACTCCAATTTCAGGAGACACGGTTTAAGGACTGCTTTTGTTGCTGAACATCTAACGTTGCGTTATTAATTCTTCAGCTATAATGAACGAGATATCTTGTCACTTTGGAATAATAAGTGAAGAGCACATCAGTTTTATATCAATTTATTAATTTTTATTAATCTCATTCTTTTGTAAATATTTGTAAATAATGTTTTATAAATAATGATTGTAAATAGTAGATTTAAGTAGTATGTGATGAAAATTCCTAAATAAATATACACATTTATATTTATATTTTATATTATTTTTTATTTATTTTATATTAATATTTATATTTTTTATTAATTCGTGATGAAGATTCTAAACTGGTTTTGTTAATGTACAGCTATTGGAGAATATATAAGCATACAATAAATATAAATTATCCCCTTTTTCAGGATATTATACGAAGTTCAAAAAAGTTCCAATCACTGAAACTGTAAAATAAATCATAGGGCAAGGGGTTAGGAATTTAGAATTAAGAGATGTATCAGTTAATTTTATATTTCAATTGCTCGTTGGAAGTCTGTTTTCCAGAATTAGCACGGAGAACGTTTACTTTCCATAAAGAAGCGTATAGTTTACTTAAAAACCAACGATAAAAAAGGCTAGGCCAACGAAGAGGAAGTGATATTCGGTTCTCGACGGTTGTACGGTCGGTACTCCAGCAAACATGGATCTCCTGAATGCAAACACTTCCAGCGCAAAACAATAGTATGTATTTTCCCGGTCTCGTAGCTCCGATCGTTCGCAGCAGCGCCAACATAAACGTACCCTAATTCACCTTTGCAGTAACAACAGAACAGTCGCCGCCCGGGGACGAAGCGGAATAAATCCAACGGCAAAAACGCGGAGGCGGCGTCGTCGTCGTCAGTCCGGCCGTGCTAGAAAGAATAGGCGACAAAACGGCAGACGTTTTCATGGCGTGTGTCGAGGCCGGTTTTTGCCACGGAAATCGCGTCCCAGGCGTGGGACGCGGAAGTCGCGGGCCATTTTTCAAACAACGAGGAAATGAGATGTCCTACGGCCTGCCCGGAATTTGTGCCCGTATCGAGAACCTAGGCCGAAAGCACTGAATTACGGTGCCGCAATGAAACTGTCCTGGGAACTATACGTTATTCCCCTTCAGTTATCAAATGCTAGGTAAATATTACCAAAGAGGTTGCAGATACCTTATATACCTTATATTACCCTTATATATCTTGTCATGGTCAACATTTTAAACAAACTGTTTTAATTTTTACAGACGCAATTATATATAAAAAGTTTTTCTTGATAATGGTGTTAAACTATTCCCCTTCAGTTATCAAATGGCAGGTAAATATTACCAAAGAGGTTGCAGCTTTGATTGTGTTACCCTTATACATATATCTTGTCATGGTCAACATTCTGAACAAAAATTGTTCTAATTTTTGCAGACACAATTGTATATAAAATGTTTTTCTTAATAATGGTCTTAAACTATTCCCCTTCAGTTATCAAATGGCAGGTAAATATTACCAAAGAGGTTGCAGCTCTGATCGTGTTACCCTTATATATCTTGTATGGTCAACATTCTGAACAAAAATTGTTCTAATTTTTACAGACACAATTGTATATAAAAAGTTTTTATATTGATAATGGTCTTAAACTAGAAAAGTTGAAAAAGTTCCAGTTATTTATAAAATTGCTTAGTTATTAATTAATTTAAGTAATTCTGAACAAAGATTCTTACAAAAAACCGATAACTTTTCTTGAATACAACTTGAGCTTTTTTGAGAAGTTATAGGAATTAGTTTACTAGTGGGAAAGAAATTATTCGAGAAACTGCAATTGGTATAAATGAGGCGAAATAAAAATTCATCCTTAATATTCATCCGTTAATATTCTTAAATTTTTCGAGAATGCTGACCATCATACGTGAAGATCTCTTGTCAATACTGACCCAATGGTACAACACAAAATGGAAAAGTCGAACAAGAGGATGAAGTCGACGCATTCAACAATTTTTGAAAACATTGTCAACGGAATGTTATCGAATGTTTTCCAGCATGGAAAATAGAAACGCGTTTGTCCTATAGAAACTATTTGAACAAAAGTAGCGAACACAGAATCGTGGAAAGAATGATCGAAATTCTATTGCTTGAAATTCCGAGGAACACCGTAGCTATTCAGTTCGAGAATAAAAATACGGTTTTGAGAGTGAAGTAAACCCGACGGATTTTCAAACACTTGATTTACTTCTTCCCAGAGAGATTCGAGGTTCACCGTGGAGCGAGCACGAGAATTCTCCAGCATTCTGCAAGCCACATCGTATGTTGAACAACTATTAGACTGTAATAAGAATGAAAATCTAGTTTCCAAAGTAGATGGAAACATTTTTCGCGCTTTCTATGAAACGCGAAGGCTCGTTTATCGTGGTTTCGGCCGATCGGGCATGCGCCGTGCGGGTACAATAAAAAAGTTTACGGGACAAATTAAATCGCGGGGCTAGAATGTTTCGGCGCGATAACGAATATGAATTGGCCGCGAAAAAGCATTGGGCTCGCGCGATTCGCGGCGCACCGTCGGGTTTCATTTGTTTGCACACAGCCCGGAAAACGTGTTTTCCTATTTTTTTGCTCTGCCAGTGTTGTGTGTGTTTTTTTTTCGCCCATATATATTTTCGCTCACGATCGACCGTTGTAATTGCAGTTACTCGTCGTATTACGGGTAATACGGCGCGGGGGCCCAATACGCAGCTAGCCCCAGGGAAACGGGATTTGATTTTCCTGTTATTTATTTATATTTTTGTTCCCTTTCAGCTATCGATTGCAAAGTGAATATTTTTACCGAGAGTATCGTTATTCCTGTCGGCTATCGACGCGATGCGGACTCTCTCTCCCCATCGATTACAATCGAATCCTCGTCGACTTTGCCGCCTTTCCCGTATTCATACGCGGCGCGTTGGAGGTCCGCCAAATCGAGCCCTTTCTCTCTCACTCTCTCTCCAAGGCTTGTCGTAAACAACCGCTCAAGATTGATAACACTTTCATGGGCAGACTCATCCTCTCTCGCCTATTCGCAGCTCCTTGCGCGAAAATGCCTTCGCTCTTCGTAGATTTCGCGCGCGTTAACCGGCAGACACGCTTTGATTGAACGTCGACGCGCAATTATCGGCGATGGTGGCTACAACGATGGAGCGGGAACCGTGCGCCGTGATTGCAGCTGCGTTTTTCTCTTTCTTTTACCCCGTCGCGAGCCTCCGGACAATCGTCGCGTCCTCTAACGATCGCGTACCGTTAGATCGCCGCGCTGTCATTTCGGATCGATTAAGAGGAGAGAACCCGGCCCACGGCGGAAAAAGACCACCATTTTTAGGGGAGATGCTGTTCAACTTTATTACCAATTCATTGCGATTATTTTTGAGTACTCTTAGAATTTTGTAAAAATAGTCTCGAGAATTTTTAATGGACTCTTCAATTGAAGGAATGTCCCAGATTTTCTTTGGAACGATCCAGATTCTTCGTTGCAAATCACCGCGAGTCGAATCTAGGAGATGTCAGCATCAGCAATGTCCTCCTCCTCTTTAGATCCATCCATATACATATAACAACTACTGGAATTGTAAACCACATTGAAATAAACTATAAATAAATCTATATAAATAATAATGTGAGAAAGGGTGGACCGAATTGGCTAATTTCTTTTAAAAAATGTTCCTAATAGTCTAAATAAATTTTTCGGGGAAAGAAAAATTGGAAAAATTGCATGGAAAAATGGAAAACTCAAGAAAAAATGGAAGTGCATTTCTCTATGGCATTTTTGTTATTGAAATTTGAATAGGACAATGTTGAGTTTGTTGAATAGATTGTTGATTAGATAGTTGAATAGATTGAATAGATAGTTGAATAGACAATAGGACTAGGTCAGCAAGTAAATAATAAATACTAATTTCAATTGTGGTCCATGAATTGAGAATGGAAAATTCATTTCATCAAGCCAGTGCTCGATTTCTAACGACACCGTCAGCCTCGAGGACTGTTTGCCTCGTTGGGTAGTCGGCCGTGCGATCCCTGTTATCTTCGAACACGTCGAGTTACCTCGTTAACAATGGCCCCCGGACCACGAGCCAAGCGAACGTAGGAATGCGTCCTAAGAAGAAACGCGCGCGACAACAACTTTTCACTTTACGGCGCCGCGACGCTGGTTCTACGTGCGACCCAGAACCTCCGGCGAAAAATTCCGTAAGACCGTATGCCCTCCGGGAGACGTCTCTCGCGAAAATCGGGAAGAAAGATCCGCCTCCCGGCCGCTCGTTACCTCGACAAAGACGAACTGCGAGACCCTCGAACGCTAACTGCTTGCTTCTCTCGACGGAAGTTTGCTCCTTTGCCGAACGAGAGGTTCAACCCGTGCACCTACCAACTCCTGCGCCACTCGAAATCCTCTTAAGAAACTCTTTAATGCGACGATGGACGGTTCTTTGTGACTGATGGGCTGCTGGAGTCGTTACTGGACACGGCGGAGCCCTTGCGGGCCAGTTTCAGCTAAATATGGGCGGGGCGCGGTCAGGAACTGAGAGAAGCGAACGTTGTAATTGGCCGAGGGGCGGGGTCTCGGTAGTGGGCGTGGCTGATATGCTCAGGTAAAGATTTGAGAAAGTTCTTCAGATTTTAAAACACGATCGACGAAGAAAATAAAATAATGGAATCGTTATTCACTCGAGAGTTTGTCTCGAAAGGTGCAGAGAGGTTTTTGCGTTCGGTAGTTTCTGCGGATTGCGGGAGCTTTAATACGGGTATTCGAAATTAACATTTCACGGGCCGTTGGAACGAAAAGTAAAGCGATCGCTTGATATCTGCGCGGTGGCATAAGCGGATTTCCGCGGATGCATGCCGGAGACAGGTCGCGAGGTTTCCTTTTTAGGTGGCCGTCCCCCCTCCCGGCCATCGTCCCTGCCCAAGAGAATTTGCAATCCTCTTTCTTATCGGAATTTCTAATGACTCATTTACATCGGGGACACGGTGTTCATCGGCAGTCGTTAATCACCCGACGAAATATTGTTACGCCGGCGTAGATTGGCTGGATTATTCCGGGCCCGAGTTCGGGCTCGTCGCCGTTCTCTCCACCTATCGATCGCCGCGGAATTAATAAGTATGCATGCGACGGATTGCACGTTACGTTTGTATTACGCGCCGGTATCAGCCGCTGCAGCCGTTAATCTGACGTCGCGTGACAACGTTATGGAAAACGCGGGTGGAGCCGTCCGTTAAGGATCCACGATGCACCCCCGTGCCATAACCGTACATATTCGATTTTCTTCTTATTGGCAAACGAATTTTTTTTTGTTCACCGACAAAATCAATTGTAATACAGGGGAAACACGTTACGGTGGTTACTAGAATGGGGCTCTGCACGCGGAATACAAATTCTGCGCATCTGTTGCAGGGGAGCAACCACGAATTTCTTTCTCTGTTTCTTTCATCATTTTTTGTAAGTTCAAACTCGTGATTAGATAGCGGATTTTTATGCAAATTCTCATGGCATGGAATATCAGAATTAGGAAAATATTTCTATCGACTAGAAGACTGCTCGTTGTGTTAGAACATAAATTGTGTCGCTACTCTATATTTATCACAAGATACTCTTCAAATAATAATCACTGTTTTATTTGCTAAAGAACTACGTTCTTGTTGGACTCTTTTCGTGTTCGACGCTCTCGCGAGGCATTAAAAACGTCGTCAACATTTTCCAACGGTCCAAAAAGGCGGCGCAATTTCCCCGGTGATCTACATTGTCATTAAAGCGTCGACTACAAAGACTTCGAGAGGTGGGAAGGGTGTCCCGATTGCCAATGGCACGGAATATTACATCGTCCGTGAGTGTCTCTAATGGGCGTAGGGTTTAATGCGTGGCCACGGAGCCGCGTGAAGAATGGACGTGCAACAACAACGGCAATTATTGCTTAATTATTGCCCGAAGTGGCGGACAAGCGTGTTAGGTAGGGCATCGGCCGGCTGAAAAATTTACAGCCACTACACCGTCCCGTAAATTACGATGAGTTATTCATAGATAAACTTCCCGGGGAAAATTGCCGGGCAACTCGCGAGATGATGGTAACTTCCTCCGGCGACCGCGTAACCGAAACTTTTCTGAAAAATTACATCCCTTAACGCGCCTGGGAGTCTTCGAGCCGCAAACGTCGTAAATTCCGATCGCACCGGCCGATTACCGGAACAGAACGTTGGGGGAAAAAAACCTTCGAAATGCATCTCCGTTGCGACATTTGGCGCAAGGAGTTGATCTTATGAAAGGATTGAATGAGCTTGTTTCCACCCTTAAATGTCAGATAAATTTGTTTGTAAACCGAACATTTTCTTTTGAATTTTTTAAGGGGAGGCAGCTCCGATGACCTTGACCTTGAGATATGTTGTCAAGGACAACATTATGAACACCTTTTGTCATTACAACTATCCGGCGCTCGCTCTTAGTATTCAAGATATTTGCAAAAGACTATCGCTAATACTGTATTGAATTTTTCGTATTCCTGCATGATCCGCAGCATGTATTCGCGATAGATTTTTGCAAATATCTCGAAAACTAAAAGCGAGCCTCCATTTTGGTAAAGGAAAAAGTTGTTCAGAATGTGTTGCTGTATAACATATTAAACTTTCATCAAAATCGGAGTACGCAAACACATGTTAATCCTAATGTAAAGCTTCAGAACCCCCTATGGGGAGTTACATTCAATATTATTCGGAAATCATAAACTGGAAAAGCTGACCAATTAGGTAGCACAAGCTATACGCCCTCGCCTATAAATATCTTCTGGAAAAAGGTAATTGGAAATTGATTTTGCGAATAAATAGAGCTCGTTACGTTTCGGCTAGCGAAATTCGGGCTCATGTGGGATCGACGCGCCCGCGAAACTCGAGTCTCGTGGCCGTCTCGAAGTTATCCGTGCGAGAAAGCTCGAGCTAGCAGCATCGTGACGCGACATCTCATCCTCGAGACGACGCTCGACGCGTTCCCCGGTTTTCGAGAGGCCGTAGACTCGAATTTCCCCGGTTTTCCGTCGACGAAACGCAACGGCGACGCAGACCCGTCGTCCCGAGAAATCTTCAACCGCTTACACATAATTCGTGTCTGCCGGAGAGAGAAAAATTCGAGCACAGGCTGCGTCGCTTGAGAATTCAGACTGTTTCCATATGGTAACTGGTCTTGATGATGTCTACGGCTGAAAAAGTCACGATGTGCTCGCTATTTTTTTTCAGAAACCGCGAGTGATTAATTCAGGCGTGGTGAAATTCGACTGAAACATTGAAATGTTCACTACGTCTGCTGGTATCCTCGCGTATCAACCTGTTCCCACTCATTTCCATATTCCCACGAATAACATAATCGCTCTCCGAAGGATCGAGGAAAGACCAACATCGTTCGCAAAGACAGAAGCTGCCGGTTCGACGAAACAATTGCTCCGCTGTTGGATCTCCCGCGTAGCAACCAGGATTCCTGCGGCGGGACGCAGCGAAAAGTTGGCGAAGTTAGTTCCTAGGAGGAAGCCGAGGAAACTTGCCTGGCGGATCAGGCGTCGCGACGTGCCTGCAGCCTGTCGTCGCTCGGATTACCAGGCCCGACCGATGTCATTCGCCAGGTGTCTGTTCTCTCTGTTCCTCTCTCGAAGCACGAGAGAAGTCTGACTCGCGAGAACGGTGCAACGTTACCGTCGTTACCGGTGAATATCGCGTAATGGGAACGCGTTATCGATTACTCGCGACGCCGCCGGTCCGTTACGGAGGCTTATTAGTCGGATGGAAGCGAGCTTTCACACGGAGTCGCAGATAGGTTCATCGTTCGCGGGATTTCGATTCGTCTCACGGAATTCGATTTGTCCCTCGCGGTGCCCCGCGCGTACCGTGTCCACCTTTGCCACTCGCTGGGAAGAAATGTTTTCGATTTAATATATTTAATATCTGTTCATTGCAGCAGCCTGGAATTTCATGCGAAATGTAGGTCTATTGAGATTGCCTGCAGCAGAATCTGCAGACGACACGCTCGAGACATCTGAGCCAGTCGTGACGATGATAGAAAATAGTTTTCATTATAGTGAGAATAAGAAAATCTTGGAAATCTCTTATCGAGATATGTATGCAGCAATGTTTCTTTTAATGCATTGCATGTGGGACACGTGCTGGTGCAGTTTTCATATTTTGTTCGAATACAGACATTTCCATTCCAGTAGAATAGTGTTGTATAGAATAATGATGGCAGACTCTTGACGAGGAAGTAAAACACATTAATTAATAAATGGCAGAAGATTTTTTGAAAAAGTGTCTCGAGCAAGAGTTCCATGGGTTACATTTTGTCTTGGGTGAAGTACAGTCTTCTTCGTCCTTCAGCGAGGGCTTGTAATATTATTAAAAATAATATAAATATAAAATATAAATTGTTGGGGAGTGTGTGGCACGGGGGTGTTAGGCCCCCTATGTGCTTAACAGTCATTCCCATAAAATAGTCTTGTATAGAATAATGTTGGCAGACTCCTGACGAGGAAGTAAAAAAGATTAAACAATAAATTACAGAAGATATTTTGAAAAAGTGTCTCGAGCACCATATAAAGGCCTTTTATTTTCAAGGAATTTTTCGCCTTTCGGCTAGGCTTTAGAATATTATTAAAAATAATATAAATTGTTAGGGGTGTGTGGCACGGGGGCGTTAGGCCCTCTATGTGGCTAACAGTCATTCCCATAGAATAGTCTTGTACAGAATAATGATGGCAGACTTCTGACGAGGAAGTAAAATAGATTAAATAATAAATGATAGAAAATTTTTTGAAAAAGTGTTTCGAGCAACAAATAAAGGCCTTTTATTTTCAAGGAATTTTTCGCCTTTCGACTAGGGTTTAGAATATTATTAAAAATAATATAAATTGTTGGGGGGTGTGTGGCTAACGGTCATTCCCATAGAATAGTCTTGTATAAATTAATGATGGCAGACTCCTGACGAGGAATGATTAAATAATAAATGGCAGAAGATTTTTTGCAAAAGTGTCTCTAGCAACATTCTACATTACCAGTCGATTGGAAATCACGTACACGCGTGTACTTTGTTTCGCCTGTCTTTTGACAGCGTCTCGCGATAGCAAAAATGAGGATACCGCATAAGAGGGCTGGCTGCGTTCTGAATGGCTGATGGGGACGAAGGGAGAAGCGTGCAGGAAGTCGAGATTGAAAACGCTGGTCCAGCTCGCCGGACTTCGGGAAGTCCAACTTCGAGGCTTTCATCGACTGGTCTATAAATAAAACGGGCCGTGAAAGACCTTGAGATTGAACGTCGACGTCAGCGTCCGGCTACTAAAGCAATCGCTCGCGGTGAAAATCGTCTAAACACAGCTGTCGGAAAGGGAAGCGAAAGGAAAACTGGGCCGCTCGGTTTTCCTCGAGTTTCATCGCGGCTGTCGGAGTCGTCAAAGGAAACGTTGGCGGTCGGAAACGCGCTAAGAAAAATGGGTTGCGTGTACTGGGGGGTAGCCACGATGCTGAAGGCAAGAGTTGCCGTTGGTAGTAGTGGTTAATTATGAGTAATCGGACGATTTTTATCAAACCGAACCTGTCCCGCGGAACTTTTGAATAACCGCGATATTTCGTGTTTAGCGTCGAGGAAGCTGCTTTATCCCGGCCAGTTAATTACCCGGCGCATTAATAAAGCGCGCAGATAATCCGCGCAGTCCGCGTTAATGAGTATGTAAGAGACCCGACGTCCCCTCCGCTCCCGCAGGATTACCTTAACAAGGAGCAGGGATTTGCGCGGAGCATAGGTGGAGAATAAAATTTACACACCGGGGCGAACGAAAAAAAAAAGGTGGCCATGGAAAGCACCCCTCGTTCCGCGGAACGCTGGCCTCCATTTCGTTTCGTTTCGCTTCGGCTCTTCTTTCGGAAAGCTTTGCGCTCTAGTCCATATAAATTCGTGCTTTCCCGACTGTTCTTAACCCTCGGCTTTCCAGGTGTAACCACCGCCAGCGTTTCGAAACATTTCAACCCCTTCGCCAGGACCTAACTAACGTTCCCTTCGACCCTCGGTTTGCGGCGAACAGAAAATTGTACGGCGAAAGATGAAATGAAATTACCGCTAACAAGGCGACTATGAAAACTACTGTTCCGAAACATTGTTTTACTGACGAGAGGCAAACTGCGACTGTTAACGTTGTCGAGCACGAAATTACTACACTCGACGCACGAATAAGAATCGAGACTATCATCGATTCTTTGTAGACGATTCTATTAGATTGGAGGGAAAGTACTAATTTTCAGTGAGTAGCTAAATTTTGATAGTAATCAAATAGACAATTTATACTCCAGGATCCAGGGTCTATTTTTACATATAATTATTATCAAGCTAATTTTCCGTGAGTAGCTTCATTTTGATAGTAATCAAATGGACAATTTATATTCCAGGATGCACTCCATTTTTACAATTGATTACTGTCGAGCTAATTTTCCGTGAGTAGCTTTATTTTGACAGTAATCAATTGTCAAAATGGATCCTGGATCCTGGTCTATTATCTGAAAGATGGCAGCAAGCTGTTAGAAATAATGAAATTTATTTTCTCCAGCTTAATACGTTATTCCAATATTGCCATTGACAAAACGTATAGCTACCAAATTCCACAATGAGGATAAATTTCTGAATAATATCAAGGACATCTTTCTCCCACATAACTCCCACATTGCAATACTCTTCAGCAACCGTTGATTGGCTCCCGAGAGAACGGGGAAGAAAAACAGGTCGCATAAAAATCGTGGCAGTTCCAAGGGATATCCTGGAGCTCTTTGAAACACGGCTGATTACTCTACAGTTAGAGCGCCGGCATTAACGTAATCGTATCCCGTCGTGGAGCGGGAATTGTCTCGGGGAGATTCGAGGATCTAGCACTCTCTCTCGCAGGGTGGCTCGCGATACTGAGCCGGCGGAGGATCAGGGGTGTGAGAGCCGAGGGCGTCTCGCGTCGGCCCCAACAATTTACGCGGAATTTGCATAAGTCGTAGAAGGGTAATGTCCCGTGGTGGATGTGCATCGAGAGCGCCGGATGGGGGTTACGTGCCAGTAACCAGCTCGTCTCGGGGGTGTCTTCGGTGCTCCTTGTCCGCGAACTACAGGCGTTAGGCGGAGCTGTTCGTTCCTTGGGGGTCTGATCCCAGAGCCGAAACGAGCCACCCCCATCGCTTTAATTCATACCACCGGACTAACGGTCTGGTAAAACGGTTACACGCCGACTAGTAATTTATGCGAACCCCGTTTTCAGTTTCGAATTTCGCCGAATAAGCTCCCCATGTTCCTATTTCTCATCAGCACGCATATATTTTTTAATGCCCTAGAAAATTGAGATTGTTTTTCCATAAAATCTTTTAACCCCCTATTCACCCCATTCAGATTAAATCAATGAGCATTAAGACCAAGTATGATGTAAATCAGACCAGGAATAATATATTCCTCATACAAACGTTGCAACCCTTTTCACCCCCTTGGGGGGTGAATTTTTAAAAATGTCGGAATAAGTGTTCGATTAATTTTATCAAAGAGCATTAAGACCAAGTTTCAAGCAAATCTGACCACAAATAAAATATTCCGCATGCAAACGTTGCAACCCCTTTTCACTAGGGGTTGAAATTTGTAAAATTCCGAAATAGGTGTTTAATTAATTATATCAAAGAGCATTAAAACGTCGATAAAAATCACGTGTCTATCAAACATACATTTTCGATGAGGAAAATGGTTTTCGAACGTGTCTTTAAATAGGAGCATACATTTCTCGTCGCAACTTGGTATCCAATAAGAGCAAAATGAAAAACTGTCGACCTACTTGCATTAAAAAGCTCATCATTTCGGGGATACGTTAATTTCAGTTTTCCAATTAAAAAATCCCGATACTCTTATCAATTATACAGTGATTTCATCCGCAGGAGAAAATTGTATTTACTTACAGGAGGTTCAAGATGCACCTTGGAGATTGATTGGCTGGTGCAACAAAAAAATATATGCTTCTGTTTAAAAAGACGTTACAGTCATCCGCACCGTCCTCTGCGCCATGAAAGCATTCAACCCTACCTGAAACATTTTTTAAAATGGTCACGTAAATCGAAATGGTAATATCTGGCGAACCACCACACCGCACATTCAAATCGCAATTACATTTAGATCTCGGATTACATTCGGAAACCGATGTAGGGGTGGAACGTTCGACGACGAACGCGGCCACGGAACTAAGGCCACGATTTTTACGGCGCGAATCTTCCGCATTCAATTGCCCGGAGAAATTAAGGCCGTGCAAAATCGAGCGACAGCTAATAGTTCGGCTTCTCTTCCCACCGAAATTCTTTCGGGAGGGTGGAAGGGCTGAGTGGAATAATCGCGGCCCTCGGAAACGGGGGCATTACACGATTTTCCGCGATTTTCCGTTTTATTCGAAATATCAAGGGCTTTTATAAAATTGGATCAGCCCGCCGCGCCGCCCGGAAGTGCTTTCTATCTCCGCCTCGTTCCCTGTACCCTCAACCCCCAATCCCCGCTGCCACCCCCTGCTCCAGGCTCTTTTCGACGAGTTCCTCGAGATTCTCGAACCGTGTGTTAGCTCACCCTCTGCTGGCCGGGGGTGGGAATCGCGGAATGGATAGCCGGACGCGGAATGTACGTCCACTACCCCTGGAAAGGGGGTTGGAATCACAAGAAACTCGACAAAATTCGTATCTCGGTGAATTGTGCATTTGTAATTGCATATAGAACTGTTTTGGGGGTTGTGGAAGCTGATTTTAGTGTTACTTGTTTCCTAGGATGAGAAACTACCCAGGGGCTGTTTTACCCTGACAAATCGAAACTCTACTATACCTTACGATATCGAGTCAGACTCGTGATGAAAATTTCAAACGGAGTCTATAAGATACGTACATTACTAATTTCTGGGAAAATTGGAGTTCTATTTCTCGTCTTGTCGACGATCAATCTTCATTTCAATGACATATTCTTCACTGGGTCGGAATTAATCTCATATATTACGCGAATATATTAGATCATGCAAAAACTAATTTCGTTTTTCCTGTAGAGACGTCATTCTGTCCATTTGTTATTACTTTATTTTAAATCGAAAAATCGTGGTATATCTTGACAGCTGGCATTTCGAACGTCACTTGAAGTTCTCTTAAAATTTTTAGTCGTCGCATCAAACATGCAAAATCGGAATTACAAGGGTATAAAAATACAAACATTATACTAGGAAATAGATACTTGGTCCCCTCAGGGTTTCAAGTCCATACACCACTCTCCTTCTCTTTCCAATTTCACCTATCGCCTAATTGCAACCAATTCCAGCGGGACCTACTGTTTTTAAGGTGGGTTCCGAACCACCTTTGCCAACAACACGTGAAAAGTACCTGGGAGTCACTTCCCGGGTTTTTACCAGGCGGTCACCCATCCAAGTCCGTTCCACGCTCCACATTGTTTAACTTCGGTAATCGAATGAGAACCGGTGCTTTCAACGGGACCACGGTCGTTGGCACAAACATTACACTAATGATTAATGATTAAATAATAATATTTTTTAACTAATAATAATTAAATTAAAATTAAACACAAAATTTAATAGCATACTAATTGTTTCCACGAAGGAAATTCTAATCCACGAAGAAGAAAGTTCTAATCGCAAACGTGACCGAAGTCAGGGCGGAATGATCTAGAATATAATTTCAAGCAGAAGCTATCTCCCGACTTGGAATAAAGCGTAGAAACGCGCGAGCGTACGTAGTCGAGTATAATTCCGCGAATAGACTCAATTTCACTATATCTCGCGACACGAAAGTTTTCGGATTAGCCGCGTCTATTTTATGGAAACGGCCGTCTGGCCGACGAGGCGTTCCGGAAGCGTTCGCGACGGGATTACGGATTACGCGTTGAACTGCTGCCGGAAGGAACAGCCGGCCCCGCTAAAGGGATCGTGATCGTGAATGCGGAGACGTTAACGACGGCCTCGGAGATCCAGAAGATCTAGGTTCCCCCCGAGAAATAGATTCTCCCCGGTCATTACGTTGCTGGAGGAGTGTGCCTCGCGGTTAGCCGACTGAGTAAATTCGTTCGGAAAATGCGTACTTGGGATTTCTTTGAGAATGCTGAAGAGAACGAGGAACAGACGAAACGAGGCGAACAATCGCATCCGGGCTTGTACGATGAATGAAATATTTTCCTAGAAGAAGGACGCGTTTCCGGCATGCGCGCTCGGCGGATGTTTCGTAATATTTCCGTTGGCCGCGGGACCGCAATAAAAACGCGCGCGTGCTTTACGCGAAACAGAGATTGGAATTCTAATAAATTACTCGCGTTTTTCTCGTCACGGCGTTCCCGCCGGTTACAAGTTTCATTTCCCGGGTCGCCGTTGGTCGATACCGTGCCCGACAAAAAGGACACTGTCTCTCTCTCTATCTATCTTTAAAGGGAGACAGATCTGTAAGCTCGTGCGATTCTGTCCAGCGGCTCGCTCGGGAACGTTCACGGATATTTTTCGAGCGGAGACACGCCGAGGACGGCAAACGTTTTCCAGTCGTCTCTGCCGTCTAGACGTTCGCGGGATTACACGATAAAACGTTGGTCGGAGAGACGCAGCCGGTAGTCTCGTGCGACGGAAAACGGGTCGTCGGTTGGCTGAATCCTCTGGAAAACCTTCTCCGAGGGAAGCCGTAATCTAGCGTCGAATCGGCTCGCCGCGATTCGTCCGATTAAACGGCGTTTAAATAGCAACGGGATTCCGAACGGATTGCCGCAGACAACGAGGAGACGACGTGCGCCGACCAGGTCGCCACCATCCGAGCCTTTCTCCCCGCAGGATCCCATGGAAATCCGTGCCCACTTTCAAATGGAACCTTTATCGGCGAAATGGGATTTTCCTTTCGACACTTGTCAAGCGAATCCGCAAAGCGAAACACTATTGCCAGGCCGGTTTGCCTGAGATTTACTAGACGGAGGAGAAACCGCATCCAGCTTTACGTCGCCAAGGAGACGCGGAATGGAATAGCCGGGTCATCGATGAATTTTTCGAAAAACTTCCAAGAAATACTGTTGGTGGTTCTTGCAAATTTTGGTCCTTTGGATTCCTGAGGACTCTTCGGAGAATAGCAGGTTTTATGCTCGCCAGGCTCTCGGAATATTGCCACTTTATGTGCTGAATATCATTTGCTGGAATTGCAGCCCTTTTGCATTTGTAAGGTCCTTGGAATAGTAGCCCTTTATATTCCTTAAGATTATTGATGGAATGTTTCGCATCATTTTATATTTTATTTTACAGATAACCTTCGCAAGTTGTTGCACCACTAAGAATCGTATTGCAATCTGTGCATTACGAAACTCCGTACAGTGACATTGCAATTCTTGAATTCATTTCTGAGACCCTTATGGGTATAACAACGTTGCAATATTGCATTCCTCCGGAATCTGTTCCTCTTTGTGTTCCCGAGGATCTTACTGTAATATTGTAATCCACGCATTCCTGAGGCCCTTTAAAGAATTGTAGTTCCTTGGCGTTCTTTATAAACCCTTTAGATTCAGTAGAATCAGAAAAAAGACCTGGGAAAATTAATTGTTGCGAACGTCATTTAACCACTGCGAGTTATCTCGCGACTGTGTACTCCGATTTTGATGAAATTTTAATATGTTATAGATTTCGATATTTGGAACAACTTTTTCCTTTTCCAATATAAGGGGTTCGCTTTTAGTTTTCGAGATATTTGCAAAAGACTATCGCTAATACTGTATTCAATTTTTCGTATTCCTGCATGCTCCGCAGCATGTATTCGCGATAGTTTTTTGCAAATATCTCAAAAACGAAAAGCGACCCCCATTTTGGAAAAGGGAAAAGTTGTTCAGAATGTATTACTGCATAACATATTAAAATTTCATCAAAATCGGAGTACACAGTCGCGAGATAACTCGTCCGTGGTCGCGAAGTGGTTAACTTGGACTACCAATTTTGATGATTTCACTTGCTCCATTGAACTAACTATCTATTGACAGTTACGACAATCGGAGTATAACTTTGGGTATACCTGGAACAGGCCTGCCACCAAGAATCGGCTTTTCCCAGTCTCCTAGCATTTTTCAAATATCTTCCCTGGCGCACGTCGCGCAAGCCGTTCTCCAGCGACTGGCAGCCGATTCAATTATTCCGTGACGTGGTTTTCACTCGACGAAACGAATCTGTGGCGCGTTTAAATCCCGCGATACCTGATAGAAGCGTGTGGCAGGCCGCAATTCGCGATCCGCTTCAAAGTTAAAACAATAAACCAGCCCGAGGTGGAGATATGTACGACGCAGCGTATTGCGGCGAGGATCGCGCAAAACCGATTATTTTTGGATTCCACTCGGTGGAAATCTCGGGGCGTTGGTGGTCGATTTCCCGCTTCGCAGTTTACGCTTTCGCAACTACGCTTTCGCCGAGAATCGTTCAATCCGAAAGACACAATTCTCCCGCGAGCGAAGCCTCTGTTCTTCCGAGCCTTGTCCCTTTCAAACGATTTTCCCAATGTTTCGCGAGCAGCTAGCTAACGTTCAACGTAGCACAGGATGTTCCGCTATTCACAGTAGAAACGGGAAAGATTGGAATGGAAATATAAGGCTGAAGTGTGAAATGAATTTTTTGACGGGAGGTTCCATCTCCGAGAAAAACAAGTTTTAAAATTCCTCAGGCATACGGGCTATTGAACGGAGAAGGGCGACGTGTCTGATCCTGACTTACCATTTCTACTTTGCCTGGGTACTAATGCACGCGTGCTCCGCGAATTCTCAAACTCAATTTTCCTGTCAATAAAACCACGTATGATCAAATCCTGATTCTACACTTTTCACTTGTTCTTTCCCGTGTAGAATCGTCTACAATTCTACTACGAACAGTCTCGTGCTGAATTTGGGTTTCGCGGATGAATCGAGAACCTAATGAATCCGGAGAAAGGCAGACTTCACTTTGGAAAGGTTAAACAAAGATGATCGTGTGATTCGATGTTGTAACAGTCTGAAATTTTCTGAAACGATATTCGCACCAGTGAGAACGACGAGATCGTCGACACCGAATCGGTCGCATTACGGATTCACGGGAGAAACGTATCAACCTCGAAAGTTAGCGAAGCGGTGGCCGGAATCGGAGCGACACGAGGCGGAATCAATAAAAAGTGTCGCTTCACTCATCTGCTAATTGCGACAATTTCTCGATTGCGCCAATTACAGTAGCTGCAAAACCGTGTAATTATCGGCGAGCGGGCCGGACGTTTAAACAGGATTTCCAGCGGGGAATATCGAGAATAATCTCGATAACAGATTGCCGATTTGTTATCTGGCCGATTTATGATATTACCGGTCGCGTCTAGGCGACCGCGTCCGATCGAGCCAGCGTCTCCCTCCTCGCTCCGCTTCTCACCGCTCGATACGAGGGGGCGAATTTATATTATTTGCCGACCGCGTCCCGTTTAATGCACTCTTTCAGCGGTGATTTATTCGTTTCACGGTGGCAACTCGATCTCTTTGTGATCGCGCATCGGCGTTATCGGTCGTTGGCGCGCGCGCGGAAAAATAGCTCCGCTCGTAATCGGAAAAATTAGAGGGGTGGTGCAGGGACGGACGATCGCGTGACCCGTCACTCGAACTGTCGAACGCTAATAGAAAATACTAATTAACGCTTCGCGGCGCGGTTCCATTTAACATTCAAACAACTTGTCGCGCCCAGGTGTCCGTTTCATTCGAACTTTTGATGAACATCGGAAATTATTCATGGCCAGGTTGAACGAGACGCGGCACGCGGCTATCCAACGCGTCCGCCTGTCGCAGATAATCGTGTTTTCCTGCATCAGCCAATTAAATGTCCCGGGGATTTTGCCCCGTGCACTTTTAGCACGAGACCGGCTCGTACGACCAACTATGTATGATACACTTCGCTGGGCGAAAAGAGCTCTCGGCTGTACAGGGGATCCGAGCATACACCACTTTTGTTCAGCATGAAATGAACTTTGACTCAAAGTATAAGATATTGTATTGTTCTTTGCTGCAAAAGAATCTTTTGCAATGTTTAAACAATCACAATATATTATTACTGCACATTACTGGATTCGGGAAAGTCTAGAGAATCTTTTGTTGTAAAGAATAATATAATACCATAATATAATAATATAATAATAAAGAATAATATAAAGAATAATATAATAATGAATAATATAATAACATCACAATATTTGTTCAAAGTCGAAAAATATGTCTTTTTTTTTTAATTCAAATTTCTCAAAAACTGTGCATGTAGGAAAAAATTAAGATCCACCCAACAGGTATATGAAAACATGAAAAAAGTTTAAATTTGTTGGACAGTGTAATAACAAGCGAGATCGTGAGATCTAAGTTACTCCTGGACAATTAGGTTTGTCTTTGTTCAGCTCGAAATGAAGTTTGTCTCAAAGTACGATAGACTTCTGGACTGGTTCGAAGTAAATGATAGTTTTCAAATGAAGATTAAGTCTAATAATAATCGAGCTCCTGGAAAATTAGGTTTTTTTTTTGTTCAGCTCGGAATGCACATTGTCTCAAAGTACGATAGACTTCTGAAGTTTGAGGGTAGACTTCTGGACTGGTTCGAAGTCAAGGATAGTTTTCAAATGAAGACTGAGTCTAATAATAAGCGAGATCGTGAGATCTAGGTTACTCCTGGATGATTAGGTTTGTTTTTGTTCAATATTAGACTTCAATGAAGGCTGTGCTTGGATCTAGGTTAATCTTATGTAGATCTGAAGTTAGCTCAGTGATATAACCAAGCTTCTAATCCAAACTGGGTTTGCGTTCAGGGTAAATAGTTGGATTGCCAGATCTTGTAATATTTATGCAATTACATTTTATACAATAATAAATAAATAAATAATAAATGCCTGGAACTGTTCCATTGCGGCTAAAAAAATGTCGTTATTATCCAACTGGACGATTAGGTTTGTTTTTGTTCAATATTAGACTTCAATGAAGGCTGTGTTTGGATCTAGGTTACATCTTATGTAGATCTGAAGTTAGCTCAGTGATAGAACCAAGCTTCTAGTCCAAACTGGGTTCGCGTTCAGGGTAAATAATTGAAAAGCGAGATCTTGTAATATTTATGCAATTACATTTTATACAATAATAAATAAATAAATAATAAATGTCTAGAACTGTGGAATCGCGGCTAAAAAAATGCAGTTATTATCCAACTGGACAGACTGAATTAATTTCAAGTAAGAAGATCGAATGGTTACGAAATTTTCCCGAACTGTTAGATTCTGATTATTCGGGAACATTGTGAGTTGCGGGTGTGTCTCGTAGGTCGCTCGTCGCGTCCCGTTGGGGATTCGCAGCGCTGGGGTCACGGGAATTGCGAGCGTCCACGGCATCGACGGACCGCGACGGATATTGCGGTTCTCTACTTTCGTTCCGGGCTGCATTTTTGTGCAAGTGCTCCCGACGGTCCAGCCCGATCGAACATGGCCGGTGTGCATCCCTGGCGCCAACCACCCTAAACCCATCCCCGCCGTCTTTCCTTCAGGAAAATTGCTGCACGGTATACGTGTATCTGTATGCGTGGCCCGCCTTGTTTCCGGGCTTGAATTTCCACGGGCCGAGAAAAATCTGCAAGCTGCTCCCCTTAATTCTGCAAGCCCTTAAGTTGCAAATACACTTCTGAGAGAGCAGAGAATTTTAGAGAGTTGAATACTAGAGCTTGCCAGTGTGTACGCACCTGTAGGTTCGCGAAATTTCGCAGGGGAGAGCGGCAGCGAGGGAAATCGCGGTTCTTAAGACGCTCGCGAATCAGACGCTCTTTCCTCGAGGGATTCCGCGTGACTGAACGTCGCCGAAAAGAAGTAAAGGAGACTTACGTAGCCCTCTAACCTCCCTCTCTTTTTCTCTTTCAGTTTCATATTCGTTTTCTCGACGATACACGGCCGCCGCGTTCCTTCAGCCCGTTTTATTCTCGAGCTGCCACGGTCGACGTCGCTGTTTGTCGAACTCGTGCATTCGCATTTTCACGGGTCACCGGGCATTCGATGTCGGCCCGCGATTCCCTCCGACGACCCCCTCTCCTCGGCCCTCGCTCCGTCGTGTTCCCACGGGAATTGGAAATCAATTTAGGAAAACGGTAATAAACGGATGCGACAGTACGTAGTACGACCCGCGTCCTTTCGTCTGCTACGTGCTCGACCGTGTCTCAATCTGCCACGAATACCGCGTGCTTTCTTCTTCCGGAGGTTCACCGTTGGAAATGGTTCTTTGTTTGATTAGGTAGTTAGGATTAATCTAACGATAAGTGGGAGCTGTTGTATTTGATGTGGTATAGAATACTTATTTCTTTATTTAATATATTTAAATAAATAATATAAGCACACATATATTTATATATGAATATATGATTGAATACACTAATTGACTTATCCTATCTTTAATTCTTAACTAATCCTAACCCCACTCTAACTACGGCGCTGATACTAATACAATTTACATGTATGTAATTGCCTACAGGAGCGACGGTAGTAAATAAGTGAGAGTATTAAATTTGGTAGTCAGGTTAGATTCAGGTATTCAATTTATACTTGGGACCTACCCTTCGATCATCAATAAAAAAATAGTCTTATCGAAGGTAGACGTTGAACACGTTTTCTGCCCTAGGTTAGTTGTGTTGGTTTATTTGAAATAGTATTAAATGATAAAACAAAAATGAATTTGATTAATACATTTGAATACTACTTCATAAGTTACTTTTGTTTGACTTCCACTTTATTGTGTGCCTTCATCGTGCCACGACGTCGTTCCTTGAATATAAAAATAAATAATAGTATATAAAACTAGATTCAGTTTATTTATCCCATATTTCCAATGAATTGAACGCTCTAGCGAGAAGCTTCTTCTGTACTCTTATCGAATAAACTCTGTATATCAAGTTTTCATATTCCTCTACTATGTATCCTTGGCATTGCTTTATTTTATAACTTCGTAGAATTATCAACACTCTTCATGCGCACGGTATTCTTAGGCTTCAGGAAAGAGTGTACATTATATAGAAAAGACTTGGACCTTAATCGTTGCATCGCAACACTCTCCCAGTTTTTCCTGATGAGTCGATGTCGTTGCTGAGAGCTTCGACGAGAAATCCAGCGTTTCCGGTAGCCGCTACGCGATTCCTGAATTTTCTGGCGGTGTTTGCGGTGGCTGACAATCCGTGCCGGCCCAGCCGGATATCCGGCAGCCCACTTTTCCCGGGGCCAGGCCGTATATATCTCATTTACAGATTAGTAACCAACCGTTCGGTTAGCAGACCGATGCGCCAGTAATGCGATTACGGTTAACCGAATATACGCGCGTTGCTAGATTCTAAAAGCGTTCGCTCGCTGCGACCAGATATTAATCGGTCGATTGGTCAACAGCCTTGTCGGTTATCCAAATTTCCAAGTACTTCTCTCTCTCTATCCCCCTCTCTTTTTCTCTCTATGGCACCCCTCTTTTGCGATTCGGCTCTCTTGCAATCGACCGCAGGTCCCAACGCAATTACGAATTCCCGCTCGGGGAGAACGCGCGCACCGCTCGTCTCGTCTCGCGAGCAATGCGAAGCGGATACGAGCTTATGATTTACACGCGACAAGAGGGAACCAGACTTTCGGACCAGGCCCGGGCGAAATTTATGCCGCTACGTGTCCGCGACCCGCTTAATCCGAGATTGCGAGAGTCGACGCGACGATAGAGAGGGAGAGAAACAGAGAAAGAGGGGGAGCAACTTCTGCTGCCTGGATTTTCCCCGAGAGCCGTGGAAAACGCCGAGAATCCTGAGAATCTCGGAGAGGCAGTGCGTCTTCTCTTCTTCTTTACCCTCTTCTTCCCTGATACTCAGATATACCCATGGGAGACGCTCGCGACGCGGGACGAGCTTCTTCGGCATAGATATCCGATTAGATTTCTCCGGGGACCAGAGTCGCACTGACGCACGGAGTTTCCGATAGGCGGACTGGGACGCGTTCGATTACTGTTTCAAAGTTATGGAAGTTTTTCAAAGCAATTCATCGTTGGACTTTAATGAACAAACTATTGCAGATTAATACTGAACTAATATATAGTATATTTTGTTTTGAGAATTATAATTAGAAGCTTAACTGCTTATCATTAAATCATAAATATATATTTTTTCATTATACATATATTATCATTATATATTTTCATTATATATTATCATTATGTATTTTCATTATATATTATCATTATATATTTTCATTATATATTATCATTATATATTTTCATTATATATTATCATTATATATTTTCATTATATATTACCATCATATATTTTTGTATGTAAATTTCTTTAGACATGTTCATAGGTAATTTGGAACATTAATTTATACAAATAATGTTCGTGTTCGTTGATTCGACAAGTTAGCCTACATCGAGATTATTCGCGTTTTCCGGTGAATCGTGGAAAGAACGTTCGAGGGTAGAGCTGGCCAGGAAGAAATCGATCGATCCCGGCTAATGGTGGGTTAATTGTCGGACGCAGTCTGGAGGCTTGGTTGACGTACGATCGAAATGCTCGGATCCGTTGCAGTTAACTATCCGGTAAGGTAGAAACGGTAGGAGTTAACTGACCGGTAGGAGCCACGCCGCGATCCGGTAACGTATGCACCCATCGAGCCGCTTCCTGGTAATGCGTTACCGCTTCTTGCCGTTTTGCAAGCGCGTATATCAATGCCCCCTTTCGGACTACGACAATGTCACTGTCCCTGTCCCCTGGTGGGCTAACCAGCGTTCGGACTACCGAAATCATTGAAACGCTAGCTGAACTTCGATCTTCGATACTAGGATAGTAAATACTAGGCTGATCTTAGAATTTATAAAAGTGTTACTAGCCAAGGTTTGGCCAGCTATTGGAAACCGAAGGGAGGTTAGGTTTTAAGAGATTTTGAATCCAGGTATGGAATAAGCCTTGGCCAGTTGAGTTCGGTTTAGATCCTGGCCACCCCTTACATTAACTTAGAGGGTCCCATGGAACAGATATTAAAGGTCTGCTAACTTATTTTCGATTTTATTAAGCATTGTGCATTAAAAATTTAATTTCATAAGTTAAGTTAAGCTAAGCTAAGAGGCTCATTAAGCCATTATGTAATACGATAATGGAATCCATGTATTGAATATGCCTATATAAACCACATCTGGTTTAAAGTATTAAATAAATAATAAAGACACTGATTTACTTATAGAACATTAAAGGTATATTTCACATTAAATAGCCCTACTTATCATTGGCTACAATCCATCGGATCTCACAAATGCCACATTTGCCAAGCCTATTTTTTTCCAAACTTGCTGGCGGATTCTTTTGGTACTATTCCATCAAGCAGTTGATGCGCAAAGTTCATCGACGTCCTGTATTTCCATTAATACACCTCGGAACTGTCCGCGAGAAAGAATACACCTCAGGTCTTTCCAGAGAAGTTTCTCACGGGCCACCGCCAGCAATATATTTCCCGCAGTTTATCTCCATTATATTTGCTCGGCAGAAACACGAACGGTAACCAGCGGCGCGCTACCGACCGATATTAATTTTCCGAAACGTTTTCCGCTGTCCGCCAGAACCTCGCCCCTCCCCCGGTTCATTCTACTCCGTTTGATCGCCGCTGCCCGGCCCGACCCAGGCTTCTTAATTAGCTCGGGCGCGAACGACTGCAGAATTTTCCGAGGCGGCCGATGAATTTATCGCGTGCGTCGCGGGAGTATCCGCCTCGGAGAGCACGTGGATTCGCGACGGATAAGAACGTGGCGCGTGAAATGAAACGTGTCGGCGATCGGTATCGTTCAATTTCCAAGCGCGCGAAAATCTGCCAGAATCTTCCCTCCACTTAGGCCACGCTAGGTGATTCAATTACAACGCGATACGGATCAACTTTCTCCATTAGCGATTACAAATTGCTGGAAAAACTCTGCACGTAATATGTTTGTAGTATATTTAATTTTTATCACGTTTTCATTAGCTTGCTTTCTTGTCTGTCTGTTTTTAACATTATATGGTTGAGTATGGCGAATTTCAGACTAAATTTTACGATACGAAAGTGTCTACAGTATTTTTTATCCTTAAATGTCCCAGTTGTCTGACCTGTAAATGTCCAGATCTACTGCGCGGTGTACCTCCTTCAGGGGCCGTGAAACTCGAGAGGCCTCGGTCGCCAAAAAGTATGACAACTTCTTTATTTTTCATTATTTTTTAATGGGATTTCGACGGCCATATTTGTGGCATTTATTTAAATAAAAATCATACCAAATATGATATAATTCGCTTGATATTTACTTGTGTAATAGACAATTAAAGTTTTGGGCGTGAGGAAGGACGCCCCAATACGCTCTCCTTCCTGGCATCCGAAACTTTAATTGTCTATTACACAAGTAAATATCATTGGAACTATATCATATTTGGTATGATTTTTATCAGAAAAATGCCACAAATATGTTCATCGAAATCCCATTAAAAAATAATGAAAAAGAAAGAAGTTGGAAATTTGGATTAACTATGTTTACATTTCTAACAAAGAATAGTGTCCCTGCTCCATAAATGTCCTTCGGCAGACCCGTCCTAGGTACTTATATCGATAAAATACTGTATTTTGTTTCTTTTTTCTTTGGAGGGGTGGGGCTTGGCTCCCTGGCTCCCTTTTTGGATGACCCACTGGTTTCAGTCGTTTCCGGAGTGCATTCCTCGGTTTTGCTGTAAAATCAGTATCAATCCACCTGTTCGTCAAGGTCCGCCTCGCCCTCCACGAAGAACAAGGGCCGGAAGAGGTTGGGAAGCACTAAGGGTACGACCTTCTTCGGTAGTTTACGGTCTCGAGGGCAAGTTTAACGACATGCTCGTCGATCTCCCCCGCCACAGGCGAGGACGAGGTCTCTAGCGCCAACCCTTCGGCTGCCACGCTGTCCCGTGCACCCTCTCGAGTCATTAGTCCACCTGCCGAGAGATTTCGATCGCAAAAACCAACGACACGAGCATCCGCGTGGCCCTTCGACTGCGCGACACGCGCGTCGCAGATATCGACCGCATAACGTGACTGTCCGCTCGAGGCGGACACTTTTTACTCGCGTTTTTGTCTTTCGCGGAGCTCGAGGAGCTCGTGGCTGAGCGGTACACCCCCTGCGACGCGGAAATTCCACCCCTGGACCTACCTGTGACCCCCTTTTACCGGTACACCGATCGATGGGCTCCGGACAAAACCGTGAGGTTTTGATTTTTATGGATTTCGAGGGTAATTTTGAAACAACCCTTCTCCCTCGGTGTCAAATTAACACATGTTTTTTTTATATTCAAGTTAATGAATTAACTAAATGAATTAACTATTGTACATTTTATGTTATTCATTAATTCAATGCTTATCGCCTTCGATCCATTGTAAAGAAAAGATTATTTAAGTATATATTTTCTTTTAATTTATTAATTTAAAATTTTTTAGTTTTTAATGTGTTATTATTATAATATTAAATTTTATTTAGGTTGGTTATTATAATATTTGGACATTATAACGTTGGATATTATTTAGGTAGGATATTATAACACCAAAAAAATAATTATTAATAAAAACAAGAAAAGAATGTCACCCAGATGTGGGTGACGTGGCGACGAACGTGTTAAAAGAATGAAAGTCATGAAGATAAGGCAAATGTACCTACGAATAACAGAACTGTGCTCTTCGCAGCGAGCATCTGTAGATTAAAAAATTCATACTCCGCAATTCGGCTGTGCTACAGCCAATAAAGTCGTGCTTTGTCAGTGGTGTATTCTCCCGACGACTGATTTCGTCAGTGCGACATTCCTCCGGAGAAACGAGTTTCCGCGAAAACGGTGTCGCAAAGACGCCAAGAAGGAATCTGCCGGTTTTACGGGGAGGGAGCCAATCCTCGGCTCCCCGCAGAAGGTAATTGCAGCTGCGGGGATGGGGACGCTTAAAGCCGACCACGTTGACGAGTTAAATGCCTATAAAGAAGGTGACGGGGAACAAGGGGCGCAATAGACGTCGGAAAATTAAATGACCGTCATCCGCGCCCCGTCGCGGCACAGGAAAAACTAAGGGAAGAAACCCCTGTGAGAGGGAAAAAGACAGGGAGAGAAAGGCGGTGGCCGAAGTCGAGCAGCCAACCTTAATCTCTCATTTGAATAATGAGAATGACGCGGGTCAGGTATACGGACCGCCCCGGCTGGTTCAGGTTCCTCTAACGGAATTATTCGAGCCACTTCTGTAAATGACACGGCGAAACCGGCCCGGGGACCGTGTTAACAAACTTTCCGCGTTTTTGCGCGATCCCGCGCTGACGTAGTTAGCCCGGCATCCTGCAAAAATGTACCCGGAGTTTATTTAACCAGCCCTTCAAACCCTGCGTCCGTTGTGAACGCATCGACGAGCGCGAATTATCCGCTTATATGCACATGCGCGACCATTTCCCCTAAATACCAAGTGCTCCAGCCGCGAATTTTTTTAAAATAAATTAAATTCCTTTTGAGTTTTGCCTTGTGATTATTTATAAATTAATTCGAAAATATTTGGGATACAGGAAAATTTATGGTGAGCATACAAGAATAATGCAACTGATTTTTTAAAATAAATTAAATTCCTTTTGAGTTTTGCCTTGCGATTATTTATAAATTAATTCAAAAATATTTGGGATACAGGAAAATTTATGGTGAGCATACAAGAATAATGCAACTGATTTTTTGGAATGCTTTTGCCATTTCATGTGTCAGTATCTTTGAAGAGTTCAACAATGGAGGCGAATGTGGAACGTGGAAGAATACTAAAAATTCAATACAGTATTAGCAATAGTTTTTTACAATTATCTCGAAAACTAAGAGCGAGCGCCGGGTAGTTGTAATGACAAAAATTGTTCAGAATGTTGTCCTCGATAACATAGTGAAAGTCATCGGAGCTGCCTCCCCTAAACGTAAGGTTCACCACGTAAATTATACTTGGTACGAAACATCGATAATGGCGTCGAGCTTCGGTGCACGGTGTGACATACTCGGTTAAAGGGTTTTACAGCGGGGGAGAAGGGTTGTTGTACGTTCTGCTCGTTTTTTATTCGAAGTTCTCGTGCTCATAATTCGACGGGGATCGGCGCCGAGAAAAATGGAGCTCGCCAAGTATCCGGTACGGCAACAGGAGGTCGAAACACGGCAGCGAAGTTTCCGTTAACGCGAGCCCTTGTCAGGAGCCGAAACTTTCCGCGACAGAACTCCGGCCAGAAGATCAAACTCGTGTTAAAGGTTTACCGGAATACCGGACGATTCCTCGAAGCTGCGTCCTCGCCGATAATCCGAAAGCTGCCTCGAGTGCAATTTCTTGAAAATGTCTACGAAAATGAACAGAAAAACTCTCCATTCGCCGAATCCAATTCGCATTACCAGACACATCGGAACCTTCTATTTGGCACTTCTTAATCGACGCAGACAATTTTTATTTTTCACATAGAGCCGCGGTGAAAATGTAACTAATCAAGAGGCAACTTTTGTTTAGATAATTAATCAATTGGTTATCGATCGTAATTTATCTTCAGTAATTTATTATCGTAATTTATCTAATGTCTTTCTCGAACTGTAAATTTTTTTCGCCCTGGTTAATAATTAATTAATTGGTTATCGATCGTAGTTTATCTTGAGGATATTACAAATTTTTATTCGCGGCGCAACTTTTGTTTAGATGTTCGACATGAGGCCGTGGAATTAGATTTGAAATTCGCCGGTTTTCCGCGTTCGTCGCGAGACGTAATTAAACGTTGTTAAATGGGGATTAAACCGCTTTGCCCGGCGGCTGTAGGGCGCAAACTAACGTAGGGAGTTGGCAGTAAGGGGGTGGCAGCACGTGGGAACTTTCGCGAAGCAAAGAAGCGGCCCATTGATCGACCGTCCGCCGGAAAGTTTACGGACAGGGAAACGCGGGCTTCGCGAGAGGGAAAGAGAACGGAGGAGAGAGAGAGAGGCTGTCGTCGCGAGTCAAAACTTTCGGACGACAATATTTCCGACACAATGTCCGTCTCGCCCCTATGAAACGTGTAACGAGGCGGAGGGAGAGATCAGCGATCCAGTTAAAACTTTAACAACGAATCAACAATCGTCGGCGCACGCCCCTGCGGCCGTTCCGCGAGGAACGCGAACGCGCCGTGGTTAAAGTAACTTTAATTAATGCAACCTGAGGGCTGTCGCGGTTTATCGCCGCCTCCTCGATTAATTGAAACCGCCGAGCTCACGGAACCCTGCGACGATCAACTGTTTAACGAACGACGCTGGGCGGACGTTTCCCCCCAAGATCGCCGTTTGATGGACAATCGGGCAGTTTAAACTTTGCGTTACGTGCTCCGGTTCATTATTAAAGCAATACTTTCGTGCAGGTTTTTAATCTTGAATTTTCACAGAACTTTCTTACGTCGTTGTCTCCTCCACGTTCATAACGTTTTCAGACACCCTGTATACATGTGGAATAAAATAGATTATGCAACGTGAAAATTGTTCGTTTTTTAACAGAAGGTTTAACCCCACACTAGACTGCGGATCTTAAAATCATGTTATCTCTGTGCAGGAATACGAAAAATTCAATACAGTATTAGCAATAGTATTTTGAAAACATATTTCAAGGTCATCAAAATCGGTGAGGAAGTCCCTAATGTAAATAATTAAAGAAAAAATTGAAAGAAGGTCAGTTTTTGTGTTTTATTTAAGGGAAAGATATTGAACAAAAAATTGAAACAGCATACTCAGAAAAATGAACATAAATAAACATAGTAAGAAATCACATTATTAGTTTACTATATACCAGATTTGTTAACTGTGCCAGATATAATACACTATGTAGCGAAGAGTTAATACAAAATAAAAATCGTTTGTTCGTCGAAATCCTGAAAAGGTCTTCAAACACTGTATTCAAAATTGAAAGTGTACGTTAAGGTAGACTAGACAAACAGAGACGAATGAATTCAAACGTAGCTGAACGAGCTCAAACATTGGCGAACGCGTGTAAACAGAGATGAACGAGTATGTAACAGTTTTTTATACGGATTCTCGTGGTCGCAGTAGTTCATTAAAATCAAACTCGATCCGAATCGTTCTCGACAAGACCTGCCACTAAAAATGTGAATTTGCGTAAGAACGGGCAGCCTAATAACTGGAGCCAGTAACCGCAATTTCCCGTTAAACCGAAGCGATACTTTTTTCGATTTCCAATCCCTCGGCCCTCGGCGAATAAAGGGGAGGATTCGTTAGCGAAGAATATCGGCTAACCGTGTCCCGGTTCGTTTCCGTCGGGGAATAACGAGAATCGTGTCGCCATTGACCCTAATTCCGCGGCGAAATTAATACAGGCCACTCGATGACAGTTTGAAGGAGCAATTACCCAGCCACGGACGGACGGACGTTCCTTTTGACTTTGCCGCGGAAAAGCGCGTGCAATTCCGACGCTTGCATCCCGGGTGCAATCTAGAAATCCGTTCTGCAATCAAGAAGCGACGGGATAACACGAGGAAGCTCCGAAGAATATGCTAGGAGAACTGGAAGCTCGTTAGACCGATGCATCGTGTGCTAGAAAAATGTTCAACAGAAAAATTCACTGCAAAAGGTCTACGCATTCCGATTTTGATGGAATTTTAATATGTTCTGCAGCAATACATTCTGAACAACTTTTTCCTTTTCCAAAATGGGGGGTCGCTTTTAGTTTCTGAGATATTTGCAAAAAACTATCGCTTTATATTAGCGCGGAGCATGCAGGAATACGAAAAATTCAATACAGTATTAGCGATAGTTTTTTGCAAATATCTCGAAAACTAAAAGCGACCCCTCTATATTAGAAAAGGAAAAAGTTGTTCCAAATGTCGAAATCTATAACATATTAAAATTTCATGAAAATCGAAGTACGCAGACCTTTTCTATATAATTATCGAAAGTAGAATTACTATCTCTATTCGAACTGTTATTATGCAAACGATTGTGCAACGAGGCTGGGTCTTCGAGGACCCGGTGCAGCGTTGGCAGGGTTAATTCTCAGTCGTTAACAGTTTCTGTTGTTAACCGATCGTCGGCTGAAGTCGGCCGCGACCACCGAAACGCGACGTTTCCAGTCTGCCTCGGAACCGGCGCGGCGGTTCATTAAAATGCGGTAACCCAGCGAATCGTCGGTAATTGAATCGACGGGTGTCTGTTCGACGACGTTCGTTCGACTGCGAACTAACTTTTCCCTCAAGTTTGACCGCCGAGCGGCGTGTCGATCCGGAAGTCTGTCGCACGGAAACTCGGCGAGTCGCTCGACCGTGAGCCGCGCCGCTTCCGTCGATTCTCCAGATTGGAATTTGCAACTGGAGCTTGCAATGGTAGTTCGACGATGGACGCCGATTTCGAAATTTTCACCGCGAACCCCCACGAACACCTTTTCCACAGAATTACAACCCCTATCTCGCCGAGAACTCGATCCACGAAACACATAGAACCTCAATGAATAAAACGTAACACGCTTTACTAAAATTATTATTGCAAAATTTCCTATAAACTCCATCGTCTAAATAATGTTTAATGTTTGTTTTAATTATACGAAGGGTCTACTAAACATGCCCGTAAAGCTCGCGAGTATCAACAAGAAAGTTGTGTTTTTCAATCTCGTTCTCTAAACAAGGACTCGCTCGGGGCGAGGAAAGAACAGCGGATTTGCAACAAGCTGTGTACGAGGATCGCGATACGAGGCACGGTTAATAATACAATTTACAACGACCCAGGTAACCCGCTTCCGTCGGCGATCGACGGTTCGTGCTCTCCAAGTGGGCCGGTTTACGAGGCACGCAACCAATTGCTATTTTTCTTGCGATTCTATCCTGGGGCGCCACGTTATGCCTTTCTTTCCGAGATCGGCGACACGGAGCGCTGATTAAAACTGTGTCGGCGTAAATGTGTCGCCGAAAGGTCCTAGTTTGCCCTGAATCTGCTTGGAAATTAATCAGCCAATAGAAATCGTTGTGGCGGGGGGTAACGTATTCTAACAAGTGGTGGGGAGATTGTATACTGATAGGAGCAGGTTGACCTAGCTACGTTCGATCGGTACATTTTCTATCAGAATTCGTTAACGGGACTAGAGTTTCTTCGGCAACAGACCAGATTTAAATCAAGGAACACAACGATATTCTGACATCAAAGCCGGGACAAAGATACGAACTAATCTGTCGAGTACCCATCGCGGTGGATGCAGTGGCTGTCAAGGGTTAAATCGCTTCCGTGAGTGCCGGAGAAATGTCGTTTCAAGATCGAGCATACGGTTACGTACGGGCGACGAGTACCCTCTTAGGCGCCCCGCTAAAGCGGCCGAATATTCATGAACCCACTCGAAGGCATGAGAATCCGTGCAAGTGTTTCCAGGTCAATATTTGATACATTGGGCTGCGAGCGAGTTTCACTGTCATAAATTTCCCTCTCGATTTCTTTCCCCTCTTGTTTCTATTAATGCCTCACTCCTAAACCCTTTCCAACAGGAGAACGAGCTTGTCGAGGGCGAAATCGACTTCTGTCTTCGTTCCCCACCTCGTTCAATGTCTCTCATTATTCCAGCGACTCCCCGCTTGTCATTCTCATCGCTCGGTTTACTTCGGATTTTCTGTTTGCTAACTTCTGCTATCCGCCAGCTGGACTTCTTCTCTGGCGTTCTTTTTTTCTTCTTTCCTCTAATTTCTACGTTGTCTCCTACTTTGTATCCTGCCCGCGGAACTCCGGTTTCTATAAATAATTCTTCTTCCATAGGTTTCCACGTTTCATTCGAATCTGCTTTCATGCCGACGCTTTCACCTTTTCTAGCTCACCCTCGTTTCCACGCGTTCTCTGTCTACTTAGTTCTTTGTCTATGCTCTCATTCCTATTTAACGTCTTTCCTTATTCCGTAGCTTTCTACTTTTAATGCTACTCTCGTCGCTCGTTTATCGCCGCTCGTTTCTCCTCTCTCGTTCGAATCTATTTTTATGTACCATCGGCCTTAGCTTCCATCTCTTCCCAATTTCTGCGCCCTCTATGTCTATCTCGCTCTCTCCATTATGTTCCTGTTTTAATTAACGTCTCCCCCTTATTCCGACGCTTTTCATCGTTAATTCTACTCTCGTTTCTCTTCATTCGTTCCAACCCGTTTCTCCGCGTTCCTATTTCTATTAATGCTTCCCCCCACCTAGGAACTCTTTCGCGTTCATTCTACTCTCGATTTTCTTCAATCACTCTAGTTTGTTTTTCTCTCTGTGCTTCTGTTTTTGCTAACGACTCTCTTTATTCAACAGCTTTTCATCGATTCTACTCTCGTTACTTTTCACTCGTTTTATTCTGCGGCTCTTCCTATTCTGCAACTTTCTATTGTTAATTCTACTCGCGTTTCTCTTCATTCGCTCCACTCTGTTTCTCCGTATTCCTATTTCTATCAGCGCTGCTTCCCTCTTTCTAATGTATCACTCTTTGCTTCTATTTCTACTAATAGCCTCCCTAGTTTCGGTAGCTTATCATCATTAATACTACTCTTGTTTTCTTTACTGTTTCCAATCTGTTTCGATATGGTGCAATTTCTATTAATGCTTGCCCTATTCTCGCTTCTTTTATCATTATATTATTTTATTACTATTATTGCCAGACTGCTAAAAGAATTTAAGAGTAGTATTATTTACAATGCTTGATGAAAGAAGGAAATTTTAATCTGATGGTGAAAATGTTCTGCATTGATTGGGAGCAGCTGGAGTAAAAAATAATTAATTTCATCCCTTCATGATATTGTTGCATTAAAAGTACTCTTGTTCTCTTTACTGTTTCTAACCTGTTTCGATATGGTGCAATTTCTATTAATGCTTTCCCTATTCTCGCTTCTTTTATCATTATATTATTTTATTACTATTATTGCCTGCTAATTTGAAGCCTGTGAAAAGTTTAAAAGAATTTAAGGGTAGTATTATTTACAATGATTGATGAAAGAAGGAAATTTTGATCTGATGGTAAAAATGTTCTGCATTGATTGTTGCATTAAAAACAACGTTACAACATATATTCTGAAATTCTTCTAACCTGTTATTGTTTTATATTTGTTTATGTTTTATATTTCACTCAGCCAATTGCTTCATAAATGCATAAAGATCCGCAGTCTAATTATTACTAATGTTTCTCCTCATTACTTAGCTTTTAGTACCGCTCTTTCCACTGTGTTTACACCGCAGTATTTTCCAATCCTATCATTACCCAATCTCTCTAGGAAACTTCCTCTCCCTCCATACTTTCTCTTTCTTCTTCTATATGTAGAAGAGTAATCTATCTCCGAGTCCCCTTATCATCAAGTAGCCGAAGTAGGATCGTTTTCGCGTGCGTAGTTCGTCGCGGAACTTCCGAAAGTACGTATCAGCTTCCAATGATGAATCAGTAATGAGCTGCAGAACGTACGGATTTCCGTAGCATCTTTCCCGGCAGTTTTGCATTCGTCGTGCCGCCTGAACACCGTCTACCTCTCTCCCTCGAACTCCCCTACTTTCGAGAAGGTGCATAATAATTGAAATTCGTGTGAACTAAGAAGTGTCTCTTCTCCTCGAACTTATCTCGGCCGCTTGAATATTCATGAACGCTCGTCAACTCATTACGGGACCCCGGGAACGTTTCCACGGTAGTTACCGTGGATTTAATTTAAAAAACTGTTCAACCACCGAACACGCGTTTTCGTCGCGATCGATGCGGCCGCGCCGCGGCGTTTTGTTCTACCGAGGTTCTTACAACCCGTGGATCTCGAAACGTTCAACTCCGATTTCAACCCTTCACCTATAATACTCGGCCAGCGTCTCGGTAAAATTTTTTTTAACTGTCTGTCGAGTATAAAAATTATATTTTTACACTGTTTTAATAATGTACAGAATGGTCCACCTAAATATCTTCTTTATTTGTCTTTTATTTTATTTTTATCTTTTAATTTATTTTGTGTATTTTATTTTTATTGCCATTTGTATTTGAAATTGAAAATTGTTGGATAATTTAACAAATTGAAAATGCCGATATATGATTTCTCCTGTATTAAAATCATTAAGGGAAGAAATAACATGCAATCTGGTTCCTGTCTCTTGCAATCGATGCAGGCGATTTTTATTTTCCATTAAGATCCATCTATTCATGACATAACAAATGTTTTTACTGCAATGTAAATAGTATCAGAAGGTGAAGAGGTTTCAAGGCCATCGATATGTTTTTTTCTTGTTAATTTATATTAGACCGAAACGTTGAAAAAGTTATAGTTATTTGAAAACATCAATTTAAGTTATTTACAAGTTGTCGATCAAGATAAAGGAAACAATTAAATTTATATTATTTTTTCTTGCATATTCTAGTGGGCAAAAATGAATCGTTAGATAGTGCTAGTTATTTCGACGTTACAGGGAATTCATTTAATATTAACATCTGTCTCCTTTATACAGGGTGTCTCATATTCCTTCAACATCCAGAAATCGATGACCTTGTAACCAATTAAATGACCTTGGTGCAGTGAAACTTTTTTTAGGAACACATCTTTCCCGAGATATCGAGGTCAGCAGGAAGTTTACGACTAAGGCGTCAGTTCTTATCGACTGTGTGTTCGATATATCTCGGAGAATCGCCGAACACAATCGAGCGGGGCCCGTTGAAAGTTTAACAAGCGTCTCTCACGGCTTCTCGCGGAAACCCTTCGACTCCCACGAGAGAAACGCAGATGTTTCAAGCGAGGGACGTTCTTCGAGGTCGTGTCACGAGCCGAGAGAAGAAAAAGCGGAAATATCCGGGCATCGATCGCCTAAAAATAGGAGGCGGGAGTGGCGATCGGATCTCAACCGATGGCTCTCGCTTCCGGGCGAGGCTCGCGCGAAAATAGAGCCCCCGAGCGACCATATTACAGGTATAATTTATACGAGCCGGTGATTAATTGACGCATCGTCGTCCATCCGTCAAGGTTTCCACGATTCACCCGACGAAATTGATCAATTCCGTCCTCGAAATAGAAACGGCCGTGACACGACACCAGGGGCCGCACACAATCCTGGGATTTCACGAATTACATTTACTGACGTGTCTGTTCGAGATACTAGACTGATTGGAACGATTTACACACAGCTATTGCACCGGTTGATTGAAATAATTAGCGAGCTTGATCGGGGAAGAAGGTGTATTAATCATAGGTGGGGAATAAACGTTTGAAATGGTTTCAGTACTTGGAGAATATAATTTCATAATTGTTTTCATAGGTGTAGAATAGTCTTTGGTAAAAATAATTTTCTTGGTAGAATCGCAGTACTTGGAGAATTTAATCTCTGATTATTTTCATCGATGCAGGATATTTTTCGAAAAGGTAATTTATCTTGGTAGAATCGTAATACCTCGAGAATTTAATCTCCGATTATTTTCATCGATGCAAGATTTTTTTTAAAGGTAATTTATCTTGGTAGAATCGCAGTACCCCGAGAATTTAATCTCTGATTATTTTCATTGATGCAGGATTTTTTTTGGAAAGATAATTTTCTTGGTAGAATCGCAGTACCTCAAGAATTTAATCTCTGATTATTTTCATCGATGCAGGATATTTTTCGAAAAGGTAATTTATCTTGGTAGAATCGTAATACCTCGAGAATTTAATCTCCGATTATTTTCATCGATGCAAGATTTTTTTTAAAGGTAATTTATCTTGGTAGAATCGCAGTACTTGGAAAATTTAATCTCTGATTATTTTCATCGTTGCAGGATATTTTTTTCGGAAAGGTAATTTTCTTGGTAGAATCGCAGTACCTCGAGAATTTAATCTCTGATTATTTCCATCGATGTAGGATATTTATTTTCGAAAAGATAATCTTCTTGGTGGAATCGCAGTACTTTGAGAATTCAATCTCCGATTATTTTCATCGATGTAGGATATTTTTGTATGAAAAGGTAATTTTCTAGGTAGAAATGGAAGTAGCAATGGAACAGAAAATGAATAAATGAGGTGTGAATCAGCTCGAGCAAGGGATAAGGTATAAAATTGAAAAGTGAGGGGTTTCCTCGTGTGGAGGGCGAATATTGGAGAGCATGGGTCCATCGGGGGCCGTGTGGACGAGGCATAAGGTCTGTCGAAAGGTTTCAATAAAGTCTCCTGGCGGTCGGCGCGCGGTACGGAACAGATTCCTCTGTTCTCTTGGTTTCCCGAGAGGTTGCGCCTCTCGAAGGGTGGTTTATTTGGAAAATGATTTCAGCGGCCGGTTTACGGCCGCATTGATTTACACGCGTCGGAGGACGAACAGCGCCGGGAGAGAAGAGAGAGGATTCCGCGAGAGAGGCCGTTACACTCTCGTTAATCTCTCGTCGTCTGTATTCGAGGCTCTCTGCGAGAGGCTGGTTTTTCTCGCGGCTTTACAAGCTCGAATAAAGCGTCTCCGGTGGCCGGTGACTAACGCGTTAATCAACACAACAAACATCGATAACGTAACGTCGCCGGCTTACAATCTCCACAAATTAAATAACTAAAAGATTAACAGCTAGCATGGAATTCCTGCGCCATTTCTCTGACGAATCTTTCACTATCAATTAACCCTTATCACCCGAGTCTGGACTCAGAATCACCACTAAACATTTATATAACATTATTCAAAATATTATTTAGATTGTTAAATATAATCAGTTTTTATGTCGATCGAAATATTAATTTTATTTATTATTATACACTGTAGCTAATTTGTTGGAATACTTAAACGTTTCGATTCGGATTTGAATCATTGTATTTCAGACAATTTATTTGCTATGAAAAATGTTTAATAGTAGAGGAAAAGAATCGTGCGCCGATAAAATTAATTCCAATTGAAAATTAATAAATTGAATGTTACTTCTTCTCTTAATGATTTGAATAGAGGAAAATTCATATATATATTGACATCTTCAATTTTCAATTCCATCTACTCAATTTTTCTGTAAATGCATAAAGAACCACAGTCTACTATTCAATTATTAAACATTTAAGTATTGGAGGACGTATTACATCAATTTCATATTCTTAAAATAAAAAAATTATGTAGAATGAAATTATATATTCTTCAGATATGAAGAAATGTTTAAATTGAAAGAAATCTACTCAATTTTGCTGTAAATGCATAAAGAACCACAGTCTGCTATTCTATTGTTAAACATTTAATTATTGGAGGAGGTATTACATCAATTTCATATTATTAAAATAAAGAAAATTATGTAGAATGAAATTATATATTCTTCTGATATGAAAAAATGTTTAAATTGAAAGAAATTGAAACAGTTGAAGAAAAGGAATAATATTTGCATACAGCAGACTCGCTGCTATACCTTCGTCGAGGGTCAATATTGTGCATAAACTGTTGTTCGACGGAACTTCGGCGAAACCATTCGATTCGTGCGATTCATCGAATTCGCGTGAACGGTACCCGCTTGTCACCGTTAATCCCCTTATCATACGGTTATACCCCGTATCCGTTATAGGAACCGAGCGCCGCTAGCAAACCGACAATTAGACGGGAAACCAGCGTCGTCCGGAATCCCTGATTATATTCAAATTCGTCCGCAGACGCCGTTCGGGAAACTGACCCACTAACGTCCGCCAATTACTCGTAACAGCCCGCGAATTAACCCGCGGCTAATTGCCGCTAATTCCGTTAATTGTCGACGCGACGCGATCGATCGTCGATCTTTCTACGCCATCTTCCCGCTCGTTAAAAAAAAATAAAAAAA
>CM052320.1:11874866-11896007 GCA_028455615.1 Lasioglossum zephyrum | reverse complement strand
ATCCCAACAAACATGACGATTTTTTTATTCTGTTCCATGCTACAGAACTGATTTTTCTATAAGCTGAAAAATTGTCGCAGTAGAGCATACCTTCCCCTTTAAAATAAAAAAGGTGCAACTCTATCAGACACTTAGTTGCCCGAATAAAAATTCACAAGTGAATGAATGTTTGTCCGAGTCTCGATAGAAGATATAAATCGTATCTAAAGCGTTTTACCGATCGTTGTCCCGAAAACACCGTTTCCCCTAAAAGCGTGCAAAAATCGCGGGATCGTCTCGTAACTTTTCCAGTGGGTGCTCGCGTAACAAGGGTTCTCTTTCCCTCTTTCTCTCGATGAGGACAGTAACTTCGATTCGGAGCAAGGCGGGCGAGCAGCGTGGGAGCTTGGCGCGGGTGGAAAAACTGCCTCGGCGAGTAACGGATCCGGTCGAAACACAAAGTTAAAAGGGCTGTAGTTCCGTGCGTTGTCGTCGTACGATTTTATTGCACGGTGCTTCGGCCGCTCGTATACGAGCTCTCTCGCATAGATAGCATCTGCTCCGTCACTTGGAAGTTTCCGCGCGTCCCGTAGCTCGGTGCCCGACGCTACCGGTTTTCGTATGAAGCATTTCATTACGTAATAAATCGTCGATTCGCGCTCACCGAGATGAAGCTTCCGGCCAGCCCGTGCGACGCGACGAAGAATTATTTCCGCCTCGTAAACCGCGGTGAGCGCGGCAACGGAAAAAAATTTACACCGGGGGTTTAATCAACGCTCGGAGGACCGACAACGGGGTCCTAGAACGTGATAGTTTATCGTGGAGCCGCGGCCGGGGACGGCCTGGTGGCTGGTCAATCGTCATTTTTCTACGGAGTGATTGCGACTCGTTCGATTCCGTCGATATAATGGCTGTGGACTTTCATTCTCACTAGAATCGTCTAGACATCGTGTTTGGATCCGTTAAGGACTTGGGAATGGCTGAAAGTTAAGTGTCTGTATTTTTAATTATTATTAGCTGACCACACAGACGTAAACTCCTATTGTATTGAAATATAGAAATTATAAAATGCAATTTATAAAATTTTCCTCAACGTTTTCGATCCGATTTTGAATCCTTTTCAAGAGATTTTTGCGTCTGAAAAATACTGAATGTTGTACTAAATGTTTCAAAAGATCAAAAATAACTGTACATTAAATTTTCATCGTACTTGCTGTGTGTAAATTATTTACAATGATTGTAGAAAGAAGGAAATTTTGATTCGATGGTAAAAAATAATTGATTGATTTCATCCCTTCATGATTTTGTTGCATTAAAGACAACGTTACGACACATATTCTTAAATTCTTCTAATCTGTTATTGTTTACATTTCACTTGAATTTTACATTTTTTCTTTCCCTAGAACCTTATTCTAACTATTACGAACATTTAACAAGGAAATTAGCCAAATCGGTCCAGTCGTTCTCATGTGAACAGCATTTGATTTTTATTTATATAGATTAAGGAACCATTGACTACTAGGCCATCATAGAACCATGGAAGAAATGATAAAATTTATAGGAGTGGATTACATATATGTATAGTCTAGTGTAAAAGGCTTAATTTTTCAATTTACGTTTTCGATGTAAATATTGTTCTCTGTAACTCATTACTAAGTTCAAAAAATCTTTTTATTTTCTTTGCCACAGCAAGTACGTGTGTTTTTTTAATTTTTACACAGCTGTGCTGCAATATAGGTTTTCGAAATTCACTGAAAATGTATTATTCTTCAGACCCAAAATGTATCTCTTGAAGATGATCCACATAGGGATTGAAACATCGAGTTAAATTAATTTGCAAACTTGCTGTTAATCTATAAATGATCAAATTTTAGTATTACTACAATTTCGATCGAGAAGAATTTCAATTTAAATATTGTTTCATAGAAGTCGAGGGCCACAAAGCCACGCCCACTTTGAACACAAGCGTCCTTAAGGATTCCACGAACGGTAGCCATTGTCCAAGGTGTTGTTTCTCTCGTATTTCGCTTGACGACCGATGAAAGGGTGTCGGAGTTCCCAGGATGCCTTTGAATTAAGCCGTGAGGGGTGGCTCATCGTCGAGTCGTGGATCTTGCCAGGCCGCGCCGGTTAAAATTGCGGATTATGCGGAGTTTCCGGGCCCGTTCGTGTCTTTTTCGTGTGCGACGCCGCGCGTTTACCATTAAAATTCATGGAATAATAATGCGGCGGTCGATCGTAAATACCGGCCGTATCCTTCTTATTCGGTTCGCTCTCCGGCGATACCGAAAGAAAACCTCTCACTCCTCCACGAAGTGAGCCCTCTCTCTCTTCCACCAGTGCAACCGGGAGATTTAAATCGACGTCTTCATCGCGAAGTCGAATCCACCGGTTCGCTATTCCGGTGTACGCGTCGCTCCGTATCCCCCGGGAGAGTGACGAGAAATCGTCGCTCGGGGAAAACGCGATTCGCTCAGGGGCCACCCTGTGAATTCTGATTCGAGGACGCCGTCGCCGAGAGAATGTAACGACAATTTGAATTTAAATCCCGAATTAAGAGGATGATGAGGCGTCCGCGAAATGTTTACTGAAATTCGCGCCAAGCCCTCGAGAAAAATATTTAAATTGCGCGACGCCCTGTTTACCACTCTGCTGAAGCCGCTGCGGAATATCAGCGCGGCCCACTTGCAAAAAACGAGATCCAAATCGTTCCCGGTAACATGTAAAAATCTTGGCAAACACGTTCCACCATTGGCCTTTCTCCGGTGAAAGAAATTCTCGACGAGTGCATACTTATTTGCCTGATAAATTCAACGGTTAGAACAATCAAATCGTTATTCGCTGACTATTTTATACCGGTTGTTAAAGCTAACAAGGTCGAGAGAGGCAAGGATCAGCGATTGTAGCCAATTTCTGCAACAATAACCGAACACCGGTGCAAAAGCTCAGCCGCACACTCGAGGGTTCTAATGGAAGACCAACATAACTCATGGATCTCGGCGTCTCGTCGGCGGTAACGTTGCTGCGAAGATGCGAGTCCCTCCGAGGCAAAGGTACACCGGAAGTTTGGCAGCAGTCGGAATACATCCGCGAAGTTACACATCCTTGTCCGAGGATACAGCCGGTCGATGGATTCGGCACACAATCTGTGACCGGCAGGATGCGTTCGTGTCGTGAATGAGAAACCATGCTAACACGAGGGTGGCGGGACAAGAGGGGGAGTAGAGAGAGATGTGCAAAAGAGGGAACGAGGAAGGCGTGTACGTACGCGGAAGACGAACAAGGCGGGCCCCGGAGAGGAGAGGGTTATATTGACTGTATTGGATTGAGTATTCCATATTTTCCGCGCTCGGCCAACCGGAAGATGGAGCTCGCCCGACCGGAAGATCCGACAAAGGCGGCTTATTGGCTGACGTTACTTCGCCTTCGGATGTTTCGTCGCGATAGGAGAAACCTCCGTCTTCTTCTTCTACTGCTGCTTCACTCTTCTTCAGCTCCGTCCTCTGCGCCAAGAATTATTACGATTTACCTTTGAATACTTCGTTCCAGGAATGCTCCGAGAGACTGACAATTCTTCGACGGTGGGAGAGGCGGACGATTTAAGAATCGATGTGTTCTGTGCCCCAAGAAACGATCGAACAATTCGGTGAATGCCGCTCGTTGTTGCTGCTCGACGAGCACGGACCGATTCACAACAGGTATTCGATGGCGACGGTAATTTTCCTCTGCCGGTTTATTTGAGTCCAATGCTAGGTTTTTTCAAAGAAGAACCCGCTATGTTACTCAAGATTCAGAGCTTTTTTTATTTGTTGTTGTTGTCATCGATCGTATGAATGTTAAACCAGGAAAAATATAAATAAACGCAATAAAGCAATTTAACAAATTAATTTAAACTTTCAACGTTTCGATCCTTGTGTGGATCATTTTCAAGAAAGGAGAAAAACTGTGTCTGAAAATTATGTAAAGTGAAAAATGTTATAATAAAATCAGATTCTACTACATTATCAAGGTTCTGTGTTTTAATACTCACTTGCTTTATGAAATTTTTAACATACAGATTGAAATTTATAATACATGTTGTTGCTACGTCGTTACACCAGTTACTGAGATACAGACACGAGGTCTACAAAAATATTAATATTGAATTTTTATATGAAAACATTATTTGAAATGAAAATGAAAAAGCTTATATATTGATTTTTTATAGAAAATTTAATATTAAAATGATTATTGTAAGATTATAAAATTTAATATTATTTGAGGATAATATTGAATTTTTATATGAAAAAATTATTTTTCTTTTTTATTGTTTAAAGCGGATGGGATTCGAATATGCGTTTATACACTACTATCTTGGATTATACGCTCGCGAGCTACGTTCTGGGATGTTGCAGCGTCCAGATTCTACAGCGTGACTCTTTCCCAAAGGATGTATTACGTGTAGTTTAAGGGCGCAACTTGGGCCCAGAGATTGACACGTATATCGACGAACAATTGCATTCCTGCGGCTATGCCGAGCTACGAGCACGGCAAACTCAATTTGTATCGTGCCTCGGTTCGAAAGCGAACAATTAACCCGAAATGTTGACCGCGGCATCGTTGCGACCCCGACTCCAGAGCTACTACGTAACCCGCTATCTCTGTTTCTTGCTTATTGGCTAACTCGATTTCAATCGGGACAGACCGTCGCTCGTTTCGCGGCGATTCTACAAACGCCACCGCGAACAAGAGCTATCTGATCCCGCAGACTCCGGTGACCATAAGTAAGATCATACACTGCGTCAATACAAAGCATTTTCCATAATCACTTCGTATATAATTGTGATTTTTATAGAACATACTATATTGTATTTTAACAAATCTATGTTACACTTTTCACTAAGCAACACTATATTCTCTATTCCCGTTAAACTTCTACATTTATATTTAATTTTGTTATTATTAGGCAGTGGATTTTATGCACACATTCATGACAAAAAGCGAGTAGGTGTAAACTAGTGAGAAGTCCCTTTGAAACATTGCACGTCTCACTCGTTTATGCTCCTAACAATATACGCCTTTTTCGTTCGAAAAGGCTAGTTTCCGCGTAGAAAGATATAGCTAAGGGTTGAAGGGACACACGAATGCATTTCAAAAGGGCGACACAAGACACGAAATAAAGATATGGCTGAGTTGAAGGGATACACAAGACACGACATAAAGATATAGCTAAGGGTTGAAGGGACACACGAATGCATTTCAAAAGGGCGACACAAGACACGAAATAAAGATATGGCTAAGGGCTGAAGGAGCAGAATGCATTGCAAAAGAGAGACACAAGACACAAAATAAAGATATAGCTAAGGGTTGAAGGGACACACGAATGCATTGCAAAAGGTCAACACAAAACACGAAATAAAGATATAGCTAAGGGTTGAAGGGACAGAATGCATTGCAAAAGGGAGACACAAGACACGAAATAAAAATATATGTAAGGGTTAAAGGGACACACGAATGCATTGCAAATGAGCGACAAAATACACGAAATAAAGATATAGCTCAGGGTTGAAGGGACACACGAATGCATTGCAAAAGGGCAACACAAGACACGAAATAAGGATATAGTTAAGGGTTGAAGGGACAGAATGCATTACAAAAGGGCAACATAATACACGAAATAAAAATATATCTAAGGGTTGAAGGAGCATAATGCATTGCAAAAGGGCGACACAAGACACGAAACAAGGATATAGTTAAGGGTTGAAGGACCACACGAAATCCGCGCACCCACTACCTACGTTCCCGCGGGACCACCGTGTTACAGCGGAGTGGAACGGGCGACTCGCGATTTGTCGATGCCGGATTTCATTAGCAAGTTTGATTTAATTACCCGGGCCGGGCTGCTGGCCGGTCCCGCGGTCAGGCGACCCTTTAATCGCTCCACCATTTGTACGCTATGATTTCATGAGAATCGTATGAGATAGTCGGACCGTAATTCCGCGGTTTTCGCGTCCACGGCTCTGCGCTGCATCGCATCGGCCTCGATCGTTTTTCCGTTCCGTTCCGCTGGATCGGAATAATGTTTATCGGCCGTGGAAACGGCCGACGGTTTTCCGTTTTCGACGCGATGTATCTTCATCAAGCCTCGACGCCTGTCGACGCCCATTTTTCTCGCTAATAAACCGAGCCATTATCAAGCTTAAACCTTTCAATCCCAGCAATGACTACTCTCGGCGTACAGCCACCTGCATGGCAGTGTCGATTATAAAAAATGCAGTTTTTCACGATTTTTAGTCTCCAACTGCAATAAATCTAAGGATTCTTACTTTTCTCAATATCCATTGATTTTCCTGTATCAGCTGATTTCAATAAACATTTGACAATGCAATATTTTTTTAATTCTTGAAATAATTTCTTTTAGCATCATGTGAAAAATTAATTGCTCCAACTTCTCAAAAATGTTCAAATCGTGTTGTCGAATATTTAAAAAGTAACCTAAGAGTAAACTCAGAATGTTTTCTTACTATGTCAGTTTCCTGAAAATATTGTTTTAATTTTTTTTTAAATACTTTTCCCTTAAATAAATCACAAAAACTGGCCTTCTTTCAATTTTTGTTATCCCAATAAAAAAAATCATGCATTAAAGGGTTAATGGGAGTGAACGTATACTATTCACAAGCACTTAGTTCTACGTATACAGATTGCACATTCACTGTCCGCTCTTCCCAGTAGAGTAATCATAGTTGGACCCACGTGTCCATTGAAGAAGGGTTTAGTAATTCGCCTTTTTCTTGCTGGAGTCACAGTGAAGGGCAGGGTTGGCTAACGAACGGGGTTTCTTTTGGCCAGCTCGATTTACCTGACCGTCGGGTAACCGGTCGGTTTTCAACCGAGGCGAAATACGGCCGGATAACAAAGGATCAAAAACGGAAGCGAGTACGAGGAGGTTGCTCGATTGGTTCGCGAGGCCGAATTGTTCCGGCGACGGTGACTCGATTAACTCTTCGCTTCCGGGGCTGCTGGCGCGCTTTCAACCGCGCCCCTTTTATCTTCTGGACAACTCGCGTGCAAAAGCTCTTCTTCCCTTCTTCCCTCTATCACCGTCTTCCCTTTTGCGATTATCCAATATTCCTCGGTAACGATCGCTGTCGCTCGTCCGCTCGCGTTATTTCGTTTTCCGACAGGAAAATTTCATCGACTTCGATTACTTGCCGCTTTTCCGCGATATTGCTGCTATCCGATTTGCCCTGGCGAACGATTACCGAGTTTAGAAAATGGCTAACTTGTTCGCCAAAAGTTGCAGCGATTCGCATTATACCCCTTAGATAAATTAATTGATAGTTCAAAATTAATGTAACCTTTTTCAATGTTTTTTTATCAATGAATCAATGAATCAATGAATCGATGAATCGATGGATCGATCAATCAATGAATCAATCAATCAATGAATCAATCAATCAATCATTTTCAAGAAATATACAATTGCGTCTGTAAAAATTAATCAAAATAATTATATAGTTCAAGTTTAATTCCGTGTTAAAAAGCAAAAAGAAAAATCTGGTTTTATGGTTTTATGGGGCAAATGTACCCCTTAGACCACGACCTCCCAAGAGGGTCCTGATGGACCCCTTAAGATAGATGGAAATTTAAAAAGCATCAATATTATTCCAAGGGTACATCGGGGATCGATGAAAAATTTTTAAATTTTCTTGAATGTTCAAAGAATGCAATTATTGCAAGATAATATCCATTTTATAGTGTAAAATATTTGATCAACAATCGAAAGCAACTTTTCCGACATGAACGTTCGCTAACCAGAACGGTGGCTCTCTGGATCGATTCGCCATGTGATTCTCGGTACCCGGAGGTCTAATCGAAGCCGATTTAGCCGGATCCACCGTCGCAAATCACAGAGCACCAGGGATAGGCAAGACGAACAATTTCCTGGGCCGACTAGCCAGCGATAATAACAAAACGCGATATGAATCTTCATCTTCGTCGTTGTTCGTGCGATCGGCGGCGATCCTCCCTCGGCAATATATTTCAATCCCAGGCGTTAAGTACTCTATTCTGACCCGTATAGCTACATATACGGAGACCCGTTGAAATTGCGGCGGCTCGCGTCATGTTTGAGCAAATCTTCCCTCCCCGTTCCCCCTAGACAGACACTGTGCCCCCTCTCTGCTAGAACTACCATCGATTTTCATCGAATCCGTGTCGACAGAGACGTTCGAGCCTATCCGCGTCTCCTTTCAGCCGTGCAATTGGCTCGACGCCTGACGATGGATTAAAATTGCCTTCCGCGATTCCTTTTGCGGCTCCAAACTCCTCCCTCGACACGGATTGTACCTTGCAAACGAGCCCCTAGATGTTCATGCGACCAGTATAAATAAATAATTGTGCCGCAAAATTAATTTTAATTATATAAATAAATAAGGAGATTCATTTCTCTAAAAGCAGTTCTATTATGGTCTAAAGTGGATAAAAATCGGTCTTCAAGTACTTTGGTAAGGTGGAGATCTTATTGGTGAATTGTGTACCAGGTGAAATTTTTCTGCAGTAATTGCAAGGGACAGGGGGAGGTGGAAACGCATCATAAGCGCACTGAACTCACAGTAGACTCGCAGGAGTGGTGCTTGGTGGTCTGACCGGGGCAGGCACATTCTCCTTAAGATTCTCGAATACGTTCTCCACCGATAAAGAACACTCCGCAGTATTGTTAGTGGTTTAAACTGCTTATAATGCCTTAGGAAAAATATTTTTCTGTTTAATGCCCTCAAAAATTGATATTGTTTCTCCATAAAACCTTTTAAGCCCTCATTCACCCCATTCAGATTGTATCACTGAGCATTAAGACATGATGTAAATCAGACCACGGAAATATATTCTTCATACAAACGTTGCAACCCCTTTTCACCCTTTTAGGGGTTGAATTTCGAAATATCCTTTCTCATCCCTTGTATAAATCGTAAAGGAAACCTCTGTGCAAAATTTCAGCTTTCTAGGGCCAAGGGTTTAGCCTGGTCGTTGATGAGTGAGTGAGTCAGGACTTCGTTTTTATATATAGATAAATTTTGAAAAAAAGATACTTCTCATAAGCACTGCGTGCTTAAAAATGAAATAATATCGACCGATTAGTCTGCGACCCTAATGGTTACCCCGAAATTGCAGGCCATTAACAGTTGCAGCTAACAGCAAGTTCGGAAAGTGGCTTGAAACTACGAGCATTGTCTTCGGATGGATATTCGTAGAGCATCGAGGAGATGCATTTTGCAAACGAGTGCTCGCTATTTTAATTAGCCCGAGATTATTCCTGTTCCGGGCCGTTTCATCGTTCTGGGACGTTTCCTAGGACGTTTGTGAGAAAATTGCGTGGCCTCGCCGAGGACAACGGGCCACTTTACCCCGGCCAAGTGGAACGGGGACAGTAAGAATCGGGCAACAATTGCTGGTTGGAGATCGTCTCGTCGGGCGTACAATAGACCCGAAGTAACTGAAAGTTTTCCGGGTAGTTTGAAACCCGATCAGGATCGACGTGGCCCGAGACCGGCCCGAGACCCATCCGCGAGAAGGTAAACAGATTTAACGAGTAAATTAGGGGCGCGGGGTGGGCCGATATTAAGGTTAATTACGTGAAATCGGTTTCCGGAGCCGAAGAAACGCCTGGGACCCGACGAATTAAACGCGGCCGTTTGAATCCGAACGAGTTTCCGCCGCCACGGCTCGAACCTCGTTACCTTTCGCTGCCTTTTCAACCAACCCAACCTGCCTTCCTTTTTCCTCTTCTTTTCTTCGCTGGTTTACCCTCGTACGCTCTTCAAAAATAATTATACGAAAAATCCTTTCCTCGGTTCTCACCTACTTTTCGTTTACACTTTGATTCCGACACTAATTGTCCTCTCCGCGTAATTTCATATTTCACAGACAGTGCTGAACGAACACGTTGCTGGACAAATCCAGTCTTCATCTCTGATTTAAACAAATGCTATTTTACTGCAACTATAGGTTAAAAAAATGGTCAGAACGAGTTCTACTATCGATACACATCAACTGATAACCACAACCGTACGAAGTATAGAAAATAAATACTGTAAACATAAATAAAAGTAAAATTCTTCTCGATCGAAAATTAAATACATAATAAATTTTGCAATTATTTAAACATTCATGTCAACGTTTCGATACCTATATGGATCATACTCTTTTTTTGGAATTTTTCTGGAATGATCCATATAGGGATCGAAACGTTGAGATGAATTTAAATAACTGCAAATTAACTGTTTTCTATAATTGATCGAATTGTGCGCCGAAACCAGAAAATTTATTATGTAAACATAAATTATTTAAATTAAAAGAAACTTTTAAAAAAATACCACGTTTTTAGGACAGACTAAAAAGTATCAAATCATTTTTCCTAGCCCCAACAGATAGTCTCGAAAAGTTCGTGATTGGGAATATTTAATGGAAATTTTTAATTTTAAAGACAATAGTAAGAAGTGAATAGAGTGGCTGTCTCTGAGAAAATTCACACGACAATTCATATCATTTGCAGTGCAATAAAATTGTTAGTGATTTAGGTAAACTTCAGACAGACACTTCTGACAAACAATAAAGCGAGCTAATAAAAACGTGGCAACAATAAAATGAATAAATTCGGATCGCGTGGAGCAGTTTCCGCAAAAGAGGCCACAACATCGACATACCACTCCGCATGGCATGATCGAAACTCCTCGTGATCCGAATTAAGGTAAAGACCGTCGTTGCCGAGGCTCGGGGAAAGACAGCAGACCTCTGGCAAGTATCACTTGACCACGCCATAAATCACTCGATACCAGGCACTCAAAGACGAAGAAATTAAAGGCGAGCAAGGTGGACGAGGACGCCGGTAGTTTTCTCTCCCGGCCTTCTCTGAGCCTCGAATAACAAATAAACAGTGGCGTCTCCGTTTCCAGGCTGTTACTCGATTCGTGGAATCCGTTCGAGATGATTTAAGGACTCTCGTGCCAGCGGCCCCATCCTACCCCATCAGCCTCGGCTCTTGCATTCCAATATCCTCTCCTCTCTTCCCTATTCCTTTCGAATTTAATATTTCCAATTAATCCGTACTATATAACGTTACAAGTTCTCGAATCGACGATCTAGACACTTGGAATCGACTTGGGCTGAACTTTGACAACTATCATCGTATAATACTCTACATCTTCGGTAACTTCCAACGTTTCTACTGTCGAAAGATACAATCCCAAGGAAGATAATTCTTCTTTTTATTGTAGAATATCTCATAAGAGATTCATTTTCAACATAATGCAGAATATACGAATTACAAGAAAGGGAAAATTGTTAGAAAATTTGAAAATACAAATACATAAACATTGTTACATCCGAAATGAAAATAATGAAGCTCGCACGGGTCTGGAAGTTCTCGAGACACTTTGATCATTCTTCTTTTTAGCGTAGAAAATCTGATAAGAGATTCATTTCAACATAATGTAGAAAGAGAAAAATATTTAAAAATATTTAAAAAATTTGAAAATGCAAATACATAAAAATTGTTACATCCGGTTACATTTCTTTCAGAAATCATAAAGGCAAGCCTGGATATTAGGCTTGGCTATTAGCAGCGAAACATCCGTCGGTAGCCGGGAGTTGATTTTACGGAGCTACACTTTGACCGTTCATTGATCGCGCGGCCAGAGAGGAAACGAAAATGAACACGTTGCCAGATATAACAGATACGCCGGGATAATTCGAGAATTGTCTAGATGCGGTGTAGCTAGAAAATTCGCGGTACTTTTGAGAGAGAGAGAGAGAGACGGCCGACGGACGTCTCGAGGATGTCGAGGGGCGGGTGCACGCGAGGTTCAACGTACCCAGGGGGTCACGCTCGTTCGCAACGTGATTCGGTGGTTGAACGGACAGGCGGCGGGGTTGATGGCTTGGCTCCAGGGTTTTTCCGATAGCCGTGGAGCGATTTGTATGTTCTTCCGGTAATTCCATTAGCCTTATTAAACCGGCAAGACCGCAGAGCCAGCCTAAAGGGACCGGTAGGGGATCTACGGGGATGGAAGACTCGAATTAGGATCATGCGAGCGCGCGATTTCGCTGTATGACGGCACGCGATGCTCCGTCAGTTTCGGATTGAATCTAATTAATCGGCCTGGCCGATCCGAGGTATGTAACCGCGGATGTCGGACGTCGCTCGTACACGCACTACACTCCGACGATTTTCCGCTGTTTGTTTCAGCCCCACTCCCCGGAAATTCGCCGGCAGAACGGCGGTTTTCGGCGCAGTCGGCAATTATTGCGGGAAAACCGACGCCACGAATAATTTGTCCGACGGCCGGGCGTCGCTGCCGCGTATTTCATCGAGCGTTACGCTTCCAGGCGACCGTTTCCTGGAGCACGGCTATTTTTTCCTCCTGTCGCGGACGCTCCGACGATAAATCATCTCTCGAGCGCGCGCGCGACCCGAGGCTAACGCTTAAGGGAGTATTCTAGTGTAACAGGTCCGAAAAATCGATTTTGCGTTTCGCGTACATCGAAAGTTGCGGCATTTCAACAACCTGCTCCTGAAACTATATAATCCTGTATCGGATGATAACTGGAGCTGTGACTTATGAGATACCCGGGTAAACAAAAATTACCCGAGTACCTGGGTATCTCATGAATGCACTGCGGATCTTTATGCAAAATACAAATCGTTTGCATCAATAGGAAGCAACAGAAAAAATATATTACGATTACTTATTCTCTTGAACGATTTTAATAAATTTAAATTAATATATCAACGTTCTTTTAATTTCATTATTGACAAAAATCATAAATGATTTGCGCAATTTAAAACAATAATGGAATTAAAAAAGAACGTTCATATTTATTTAAATTTATTAAAATCGTTTAAGAGAATAAGTAATCGTAATACATCGTCTACTTTTTCCTATTACTCGGGTACCCGGGTATCTCGTATACCCGGGTAAAAGTCCGAGCTCTAATAACAACGAAATTATTCGAGGTTTCAACCATGTTTCGCAATTTGCATCAAGATCTGCCACCTAGATGTGCAAATAATTCTAGAAAAAGGAATAACATTTTTGTTTAGGAAGCACATAGGAATTTCAGTGTTATATGGTTATCGGTCTGATCATGGTCGGCCGATTCTACTTGTCACGCCAAGCGGAGCACGCGAACGCGACGGATCTACGAATTCGATTGTTCCTTTTCTTCGAAATTTGTTTCCGCGGGTAGAACTACGGTGCAACGGAATAAGAACGCCGTTGGAACAGTGATCCCCGGTGCAATAATCCCCGAGAACGTTCCCCGGGAGCTTCAGCCACAGCAGTAAGTACTCCCAGACGCATCTGGCGAGAGATGGGTGGGGCTTATAAAAGTCTCGGGGAGGTTTCTGAAAATCAGCGATCCTATGCAAAATTTATTAGCCGGCTGCCTTCCGTCTCGGTCCTCCCCTAATTAGAAGCAACGAATCGCAACGAATTCGGGAAACGCGGCCGCGCCAGAGAGACACAGACCGTGGCAGAGAAACAGAGACAGCGGGGATGAGGGAGAAAAAAAACAGAAGAAAAGCGAGCGCGAGGCGAACTCGGGAATTGACTCTAATTAATTCAAAGGACCGGGGCTCTCTCTCTTGCTCGCTCTCGGAGCTAGACCGCGGAGCAGACCGGAACGATGTCCAAAGAACGACGCGAGAATGGCGACGGGGGACGGGGAACGGGCGTCGGGGGAGTTGTAACGACTTTTTGGTGGCTCGGATACGCTCCGGCTTTCCGAAACCCATTAAAACCGCGGGGCGAACTTTTCGAATAATGGGACTGCGTGCCGGCACGCGTGCTCTCGGTAATTCGGCCGAGGAGAGAGAGAGAGAGAGAGTACACCTCTCCCCGCGCTTATTCGGTTTTATTACGATCGCGGCAATTATTGAAAAGTTTCCTGAGGGGTCCCGCCTAAACCGTACCGAGACTGTCTCCTCCTATTTCTCCTCTCCTCCTCCACCTCTCCGGTGTTCCGTTTCCGCTATCCGCTCTCTTCCGCTCGCCTATAAAGCTGGAATTTACTGTCGCCGTCGAGCAAGCGAATCGCGTGGCCTCGCGCGATAACGGCTTCTTCGGTGCGATTCAACGGTCGCTCGTTAATCCGCTGTAACGGTAGGCTAACGAGAGTGCAAGAGAGAATATGTATAGAAGAGGGCGAGACGCGAGGACTGCCGCGCTTTTTGCGCTGCACGCGTGCTCGTTCTCGCGAGGGTCGGAATTCAATCACGGGCTACTAAATGGTTCGTGTGTTGCTCTCGTCGCTCGAAACGATCGAGTTCCGACGAGAAACACGCGCCGGTAATACGTTACCCTCCAGCTACCGCACCAAAGTTTCCATTTTGACTCATGTTTTCAGAGAAAACCCAACAGAGATGTGAACCGGCCGCGAATCGCCTCTGTGTTCTTTCCATTTTCAAGCGACCCACTCTTAGACTAAAACGATGAACGATGACGTACGCGATGTAAATTCAAGGATTCCTTGCCTGGGACGGGACGCCCAGGATTTTTTCCAGATATTAATGATCTACTTGATTAAATTCCATTATAATTCCATTCTGTATGATCTTTTGCACTTTATGGATGTGGAATTCATATAATACCTGATACAATACTTGAATTAGGGGAGGTTTAGGGGAGGCAGCTCCTTGACCTTGACATATGTTGTCAAGAACAACATTCTGAACAACTTTTGTCATTACAACTACCCGGTGCTCGGTCTTAGTTTTCGAGATAATTGTAAAAAACTATTGCTAGTACTAAATTGGATTTTTAACCACACCTCATTCTGTTCTTATTATTTTCTCGAAAACTAAAACCGAGCACCGGGTAGTTGAAATGACGAAAGTTGTTCAGAATGTTGTCCTTGACAACATATGTCAAGATCAAGGTCATCGGAGTTTACCTTTGAAGCCAGCATTTTTAATAATGTAAAAATACTTGCCATCAAGTGCGAGAAAAAATACTAGAGGGTTGAAATTGTTTCGCGGCAGTAAATAAATTGCTTCGAGTCGGCAAAATTTTTACGATGTCCTCTAAGTTTGTACTCGATTAGGCTCTGCGATTTACGAGAAGGTTGATAGAGTAGAGGAAGGGAAGGTTGAAATATTTCAGTGGTCGCGTCGCTGAATCAATGTTTTACCACGATTCCGTAGAATTTTTACGATTCCCAGGATTTTTACGATCGACATCGACCAGCTTCGCCACCTGATTAGGATCCTCGAGGTGCAAGGAAATCGAAAGCCTTCGCCGATCTATCGGTTCTTGTTTCATTAAACGAATCGCTTTGATTTTGCGGAGCTTGCACGATCACCGTCGACCAGCAAACGCGATCGGGACCCTTTAGGGAGAAACGTTTATTAACCTAACCTTCCCTCGCGAAATTCGGTTCGCCTCTCTCGCGCGCGGTTTTAACGCGTGAGATCATCGGGTTACGCGAACAAACTGTATTCGTTTCTTGCCGCGAAATCGCAGTTTCCTGCAAAATATTTGCTCATTTTGAATTTCATAATCGTCGACAAATGTTTGCTCGATGCCGGACGCGAGTTTCATCAAAGTTAACCGCGACCGAGCTTTCGGTTTCGCGTTCCCAGCCCCCACCCCCTGCCCCTCATCGTGTTACGTTGGATACGCGAATTTCGTGGAACAGAGAGCAGACAATCGACTGTGTTGAATTAACTCTGTTGCGAAAAGTTCATTTTCGAAGACACGAGCCGCTCGACTACATCATCGAATTCATCAAAACCCATATTTTTCGGAACATGTTTTTATATAATTTTGTTCACTTTATGGATATGAAATTGACCACTTTATTTTTTGGGAAATCATTAATTTATTAGATCGTTCGGAAAATAATTTCGTTTTTCTGGTGGAGACAACAGTGAACAAATAACTTTCCGAACGATCTAATAAATGAATGGTTTCCCAAAAAATAAAGTGTCCAATTTCGTATATAATAATTCAGTTATATCAACGGAATAATTTTTATTCCGCTGATATACTTTACTCTTACGCTAGAAACTATTTCAAAACCCATATTTTTCGGAACATGTTTTCTATATAATTTTGTTCACTTTATGGATATGAAATTGACCACTTTATTTTTTGGGAAATGATTAATTTATTAGATCGTTCGGAAAATAATTTGGTTTTTCTTGTGGAGACAACAGTGAACTAATAACTTTCCGAACGATCCAATAATGCAGTTACATCAACGGAATCATTTTTATTTCGCTAATACTTAACCCTTCCTCTTACTTCCCATTTATTTACACCTTTCTAATCGCCAGTTATCCACAGCTAATAAACAGCTTCTGTCAAAAATGCGAGTTTCCGCTCCGCAATTTATTTCTGTAGCCAGCAGCAGTCCCTGCCGCCAATATCCACGGACAAGAGGCGTTTTGCACTGTCCACCGCTAACTAGTGGAGCGATTAGCCAGCGAAATTAGCTATTACTCTTTGGAAACGATTCTCGAGGCCGTTTCACCCAGGAACATCGAGCGCGTTCCCGTTGAACCGAACGTCCTGGAGGCTGATCGGAAATTCTGGGCTTTTCTTTTCCCTTGCCGCAAGGCGAACCAGAGAGCCGACGCGAAACTCGATGGTTACGGATCGAATCTGCACGCGAGAAGATTCGAAGGTTGCGCGCAGGATATTCGTACGGCTCGATATTTCCACGAGCCGCACCGCGTGACTTATGGCGCAAGCGGCGACCGGCCCTGCGCGAAAATAGCTTTTGACAGCGGCATGTAACAATCGCAATAAATCTCGCTTCATCGTCGCCACCACCGACCGGGGATGCCTCGATAATCTAGCTCCGGGGCTGTGCTGTCGCGAAAATCGGCCCGCGCGTACATTGTTTTCGCCGCGGGACACCTTACTGCAGGAATACTGTTGCATAGTGCAGCGGCGAGGTGAGTGTGCATGTAATGCGCAGTGCTATTCTCTCGTTGCCACTATAAAGTATAAGCATTTGGACATTTATCGAGAAAACACTGTAATACAATGGGGAAGACAGTAACTTGTTATGTTCGTTCTCATACTCTGGACATTGCCATATAACATGGTCCAGGTCTTGAATGCAAATATTTGAAAAGCACCACTATCCTTCGACATTTTGAACAACTTTTTCCTTTTCCAATATAGGGGTATCGCTATTAGTTTACGAGATATTTGCAAAAAACTATCGCTAATACTGTATTGCATTTTTCGTATTCCTGCATGCTTACGGCAATTTAAACCTGTTCCGGGGCCGCATCTGTTTAGTTTTTCATTGTAAACACAAACAAACGAACAAAAAATAAACAGATGCGGCCCCGGAACAGGTTTACGTTGCCGCGGAGCATGCAGGAATACGAAAAATGCAATACAGTAATAGCAATAGTTTTTTGCAAATATCTCAAAAACTAAAAGCGATACCCCTATATTGTAACAGGAAAAAGTTGTTCAAAATGTCGTAATCTATAACATATTTAAATTTCATCAAAATCGGAGTACGCAGACCTTTTCTAATTACCGAACTAAGGGGACAGCATGCTATAAAACGAAGGGGAATCAGGTATTTCCCAATATACACCTTTATATACACATTTACCTCGACAAAATCGAATCCTCCGCGAAAGCAATTAACATAGAGACACGAGAAGCGAACTACGTCGACTACCAATAACAAAAATGTACGTTCCTTCACTCTTATGTGTCCCCAATCACATTGCTTTGACTTTGTGGCACTTTTCCGAGTATTCGTGCACTCGTGGCGCTGTCCAGGGATATTACGCTCCCGGAGAATATATAAACCCATCTCTGGAGACGCTGTAAAGTTTCGACGATGGTCTGAAGTAGCATTACGCGTTCAAAAAATCGAGGATACCGTTCAACTCGGTTCCGTCCGTTTCATCGTATTTCGCCTGAGTCGAGATTGGCCAATTTCCGAGTGGTTCCGCCGACTCCAGGAGATTTTCCGGTGGTCTTCTTTTTTTTCGGACGATCGGTCGCGGCGACATGACGCGGCCGACGGACGACCGCGACGACGACGAAGAAGAAGAAGAAGCCGGGAGCTAAATTTAGGGCGTTCCGAAGCGACCGATTCCCTACGCAACCAGCCGCGAAATTCATCGGGCAGAGAGACCACGATCTTTCCCGGCGCTGCGGTGTCTTCGGACTCTCCGACGTCTAAAAATACCCTGACGAGGGAGAGAAACGAAGCCGCAGAGGAAGACGAAGAGAACGAGAGAAAGAAGGAGAGAGTTTAATCGAGAAGGGAAAATTCGAACGTCCGGCGCAGAGAGCGTCCCGGGTCAAAGGTCCCAGATGATTCGCGACGCTTTGAGGGCCGCGGATAAATCGAAGGCAGCCCCCGTTATTTGCGGTGGGCGAGTTCTCTAATTCCAGATAAAAGGAGCACGATGCCGAGAACGGGTCAGCTGACGAAGAGAGAAGGTCCGAGGGAGCATCAGCCTCGTCGTCGGGCTCTCTGAAAACGACGTCTGCTTTAGGGGAATTAACGAGCCCGACGATTTTTACGAGGTTCCGCGGTGACGCATCGCTCGTTGCACACGGCTGCACGATGCATACACCGAGTCCGCAATCTGACCCAAATCTGGAAGCCGAGAAGAAGAGAGGAGGCCGCTCGTCTTGTCCCAGATGTTGGCCTCATCTACCAAATGAAGCAAAACGCCCGCGCCGAGAGAGAAACTATCGGGACTCTACTCTCGCTCTTGTTCTTCTTCTTGAACGCGATGGCTTACAAACGATCTCGTTGAAGGCGTGTACGAGATGCACACCCGAGAAGATCGATAACGAGAATGCACGCGACATCCCTCTCCTGTAGGGTACGTCTCGCTGATAGGACATTATTCAAATACAATTTCAACCGGTCCTTTTATTCACCTGTCTCGTTCTCCGTACCCGCGTTCTCGGTTTCCCTCTCTGTCAACCCTCTCCTTTTCTCTCCCTCGGCACCGAAGCTTTCAAACTTCGCCCGCGAATCTAATGCACCTTCTTCCTCGTGAATTTTAATTAACGTTCTGTTGAAGTTCCGCGATATCGTTTGCCCGAACTTACAACGAGATTTCGCTTCCTCGTTCTTTGCGCCCAGCCGCGCCAACTTGCCGGGGTGGCCATGCGACCACTGTCTAAAAGTGTCTCGGTATGGGAAAGTATGGCTGTGGTAGTCTTACACGCGGCCCCGTTATCCGAACGATCTGTTGTGCGATGCGCGATGGGGCAAATGGAAGAATTCTTTGTTAAAATCAAAGAACTTTCGATAGAAATGAGACAGAGCGATGAAATATTTTTTTACAAACGCTTTTTGACCTGGAAAAAATTCGTTAAACACACACAAGTTCAAGAAAATTGTGGTTTCTACAATACCACGTGCGAAAAATATTTTTTTTCAACATGCAATACATCATTTCCCATAGACTTATTCATGTTCATTTCAAATCTGGCCGAAAAATTTTTGTACCTCAGAATTTAAAAAAAAATCGAATTATAGTTAAACAGTTAAACTTTTATTTTTTCAAGTTTAAAAAACATTCGTACCACAATTTCCCTATTTTTCCCATATTCTACAATGTTTCAGCTTTAATTTAAAAAAAATTCATCGTTCTATCTCATTTCTATCGAAAGTTCTTTGATTTTGTCATTCAAACAGCTGTTTCGAAATTTAATATAAAAATTCTTAACAGTTGTATTAATAATTTAAATTATAAATCTGAAAGTAGTGTCGTATCTGAATACTATCACAATTAAATATTACGCATTTCAATCACCCATGTCCTATAAACGTACCGAGCTCGGATTTCTGCCGATCGGTTAGTCTCCGGTCTGACAACTAACGTCCACATCTACTGCGGCCAGTTCATCACCGGGCCGGCTGCTCAGGCTTTTCGGCGGGGGTGAATAAAAATTGCATTCCTCGATAAAATAAGAATTGACCTATACGAACGGAAATGTCAGTTCGAACGTGAGCTACCCGTTTTACCGAAGCATCGAAATATTAACCCATGTTACGTGTCTTCGAGTGACTGGCAGATAATGTTCTGCAAAAACTGTTCGAACATTAAACGTCTTACTATCGACAAATTCTCGATATCCAATCTCGTATAACTTTGCAGAGAAGAATCGTATAAACCTGGACTCGCTTTAAAGCTAAAAACCTCTACTTTTACAATCTGTCGTTCATTTTTCGTCCGAGATCGTTTTGCATGCAGTTATAATTGAAAATCGAGTCATTGAAACGTCCCTAGAAAAATTTGTTTCCGGACTGAATTTATCGTAGACTGGAAGACGTCCTCTTTAAAATAACCAGTAATAAAAATATGTGATTTTTACGTTGTTATTCGACGAGGCATTAATTGAAAAGATTCGTCGTCAACGTAAACGGACGAGGACCGAGTCAAGCTCAATTACAGCCACTCAACGGGAAGTAAAAGTGCGATTTATTACATCATTCGAGTCAAGAGGGATTAGTCCGAACGAGGACGGCAGCGAGCGTTGTCGAGCTGTCAGTCGTTGTTCATTAATAATAAAATGATCGAGTGATTGGCCACAGGATCAATATAAATAACGTATCGGACTGCAAGAGCGTACGGATAATATACGATCCGATTACGATGACACACAGCCAGGCTCGTCGCATTAATTACTAGATTGCTCTTTACGTATGTTGTTTGCAATTAATTATATTTTCGGCTGTACGCTAGTTTAAACCGAATAAATCAAGTCGATCCTGATAAGCGCTCTCGACGCTCTCGCTCCGCTGTTCCCGATTCCCGCCCCCGTAGACGGTCGCGCCGGCCACCGTGACGGAGGGGGTAAAAAGTTCCAGTCAGTCATAAATCAATCCCGGCACGATTTACTTTCTTGGAACGGCGCCAGGCAAACGATGGAACCGGAATCCTGCAGCCAAACGATTTCTTCGTCCTTCGTTTCCTATGGCTACCGACGTCGACGACGACGCCGCGATCCAAGGAATCCTTTATCCCCGTCGATTCGACGCATCGCTGTACTGGATCGCGAAATCCTCCACGAAACGCGTTAGTGCCGTTATCCTGGCACACCGTGCAATTTCGATAAAAACGCTCTGGCATTAATCCTTCAGCGCATTCCTTACGTAATACAGCCTTCCATCGCACAG
>CM052320.1:11819667-11874766 GCA_028455615.1 Lasioglossum zephyrum | reverse complement strand
CTTTTAGTTTTCGAGATATTTGCAAAAGACTATCGCTAATACTGTATTGAATTTTTCATATTCCTGCATGCTCGCGGGAACGTAAACCTGTTTCGTTTTTTACAAATATCTCAAAAACTAAAAGCGAACTCCCTATATCGCAAAAGTAAAAAGTTAGTCAGAATATGTTGCTGCATAACATATTAAAATTTCCACAAAATCTTTTCTATATAATTACCGAACTTTTATTAATTGTTCTCGATTTTAGATGGTATATAACATGTAGAATAGATTTTGGATGGATCGAGTTCTCCGACACGGAAGCTCCCGTCTCCGTGAGATCTCCCAGGGACTGTCGGAGTCGTTCGAGCGTAACAGTAAGGAATTTCGACGTCGTGCGAGAACGGGCCCGATACACCGCGACGTGGCTCTGGGACTCTGTCTTATGCAGCGACGGTAGCCCGCGCCGCTGCGCTGCACCGGACGTAATTTAGTAAATACCCGGTCTCCTCTACGAGCCTGTATTACGCACGTACACGAGGCCGGGTTCTGGCTCCATAAAGCGCGATGGACCCCACCCGATGCGAGAGGCTCGATCGAGCGTGTCCTGGCATTATTGCGATCGTCGTGCCACGTCGGACACGATGCCCTCGCTCTATCTCTCTCGCTTCTCCCTTTTACTCTCTTTCGCTCTATCCGCTCTCTTTTCCCTCTCTGGTCTCCCCGACGCTCGCGCGCCCACGCGGATTTATTATTATTGTTATTAGCACTCTTATTATTCTGATCTCTGTCGTTTATCTTTTCTCTGAATACAGGCTCTGGTAAACATCGTCTGTCGCGATACCTGACGGATTTTAACCCTTTGAACTCCGAGCTGTTTTAACCCTTCACTGCATGATCTTTTTTAATGGAATGTGTTGGATTGTATAACAACGAAATGTACGAAACACACGGAGGAGGACAGGTTCTTTTTGATTTTAAGTTTATTACATTTCAAGCGTCGCTATTCTTTTATCTAAAAGAAATCAAGTAGTTCTTGCTAGTCACACACACCTCCTCTTTTCATTCTATTTTTTAGTATATAAGAGTGTAAATTTAATGCATCAATAATAAAATGTCGAATTGTGAGATTGAATAAATATAAGGTCTAGATTTGATCTCCCATTCTCATTATCCCAACAGGATGAAAAAATTGGAAGAAGGTGTTGTGTTGTATTGAAGGGAAAAATATTGGAAAAATATTAAAACAACATTTTCAGAGAAATAAACATAAATGAACGTAGTAAGAAAACACATTCTTAGTTTATTATATACCAGATTTGTTAACTGTATCAGATATGAGCCGAAGGGTTAAGGAAATAAAATAAATTTCATAATATAAATTTTTTTTATAGTAATTTAATATTACCTTCAATAATAATAGCACCTCATTTCTCATTTCTCGATATTAGAATGATGAGATTTATCAGTAGGTGAAACGTCCATAAAAACCTCGAAAATGAAACATTTCTTTAAAAGATCACAAGCAACTTTACTAAAGACCATTTCAACATTATTAATTATGAAGACATCTTAAATAAGTGGTTAAAATGTAATTGACAGTGCGATGATAGTACTAAAATATTTCCAATGTGAAATAAAAGAACGGTGTTGCACGGTCCGGCCAGAAACCAGGTTTCGATTGCGCAGATCGACTATCTTTTCGATCGTAGGCCACCGAGGCGGAGCACCTTTTCAGATTCTCTCAGCGGGACGCCTCAGCAAACCGAGTTCCTCGTTTGTCGCCGATCAAGGCGGTAGGTCTCTCCCGCGAGAATCCATATAATCCCCGGGAGAAGGAAGATATCAAAGAGCAACGGGGATCGATCGAGTTCCAATTAAAAAGCCTGATTACAGCGCGCGAAAAGTTAGTGTCGCGGCTGCGTAATTAAATGACGCGGTTGTCGGTGGTTCGTCAGAAGCATTCATTCACGGAGTGCTGGATTTTATCGATCGCCCGCGAATACATTACCGGAAGTCCTATGCGAATTGGCTCAAATAATCATGTTTTTATTCTGTGCTGAATGTGAACGAACCGAGAAGGTTCATTTAAACAATCGCAAATATTTTTTTAATAGAAAATCTCATATGAGATTTATGAAAACATAATTACAAAAAATAAATACATCACATACAAAACAGAATATAAAAATTACAAAATAGAATGTGATTTACTTCTGGTCATTGCTATTTGTTGCTGATTGGACAGAAATAATATAATTAATATTTAATAGTAATGTAACTTCTATTTACAATTTTTAAAATATAAAGTACACGATCTTGTTTTTATTCTTTGTTGGAAGTGAACGAACCGAGAAGGTTGGTTTAAACAATCACAAAATGTGATTTACTTCTGGTCATTGCTATTTGTTGCTGATTAGACAGGAAGGATATAATTAATATCTAATAGTAATGTAACTTCTATTTACAACTTTTAAAACATAAAATACAATGATTTAAACAATCGCAAAATGTAATTTACTTCTGATCATTGCTATTAGCTGCTGATTGGACAGGAAGGATATAATTAATATCTAATAGTAATGTAACTTCTATCTACAACTTTTAAAACATAAAATACAACATAATTGCAATTGCCATTGTTCCATGGATATTTATAATCTCCATTAATCTTCGATTTTGCAGTTCTACTCGATCCAAGTTTCCCTAAATCCCTATTCGATTATCCCGATTAAAATCGGATTAGAAAATTCCTCTCTGCACGTGTCATTTCCTAAGAATCGTCTGACGTGTCCGTCCGTGACCTGGCAATTCCAGCAAACGCCGCGTAAAACTTCCCAGCGAATCTCCTTCGGAAAACAGTGAAAACCATTTCCTAACTACTTTTACTCCGAAACTCGATTATTATCTGGACGTTCCGGACACCTAAACGAACAGAAAGAAGAGCGAAAGAAAAAAATACGAGTACACAGAGTGGGCACGATCGAACCGGAAAACTCGGTCCGAATGACTTTTTACTGGCCTGAACCGCGTCTGGTGGCGAGACGAAGCAGAACAGGAGGGAGGTAAACAGCGGAGACCGTTGGCAACAACAGAAACACAGTGAGAAGGAGATAGATTGAGAAAGAGAGAGAGCGCGTGAGGTGGGAGAGGGAAGAGAGAGCAACTGGAAACCAAAGAGATTTATCCTTTCTCACGCGAGAGGCGAGACGGGGCGAGGCGAAGTGAGGCGAGAGGCAACAAGAGAAAATCACGGTGTCGTTTGTTCTCTTCGGGGATTCTCGTTAGGCGTGGGAGGGGTTCTCCGAGTTTCGGGACACGTTGCGGGGAAACGAAAGGTCCTGCGGATCGTTTCCTATCCCGGGCAAGCATCACGGGAAAGCTCGTGTGCTTAGGCTGGCCAAGCCGAGACCGGATATCGTGCGCCGGCCGGCATGGCATACTCGGACCCCGAAAGCACGCGGTTCCGACGATGGAAGCCATTATTTATCCATTCCCCGGTCACGGGGATTCCCCGGGGATGCCCCCGGACGTATACGTGCCTTAATCGCGACGCTCTCGCATATACCATGGCCCCGAGGCACATCTATATACCAACACACTTATACATATATAAACACAATATATATGTATATATATCTATCTATCCGAGCTCCGCCGAGCGAAAGAATCGACCTTTGAGCTTGCGGAGGAACAAAGCTCGAAGGCAGCCGCACAAGCGCTCCACGGAAAAGGACAACAAAGGGACCAGATACGTCAGAGAGAAAGATAGAGAGCGAAAGAGAGCAAGCTTTCGAAGCAACGGGAATATAAACGGGCGAGGAACGGGCCGTCGCGTAGCCTCGCGTCGCGGCGTCAGCCCCAGGAAAATAGAAACTGTGAGATTGTTTCCTTTCAAGGATTTCTCACAGCAACGATTCGTCCGACGCTTAATCGATTCCCCAGTGTTTTTCAGCGACAAAGGAATGCTTCAGCCTCCTCCGGCCGGCGCAGACGGTCCGCTTCCGTTCACCTGCGAAACTCGAGTACACAAAGTGACCCGCGAGACAATATCGACAGTAGTCGCGTTTATTCTTTCTTTCTGCTCGAGCTTGTTTCTCGGTACTTCTCCAGTTTACCTGGAGGCTTTGGAAGTTCGTGCGATTAGGCTGCAACGGTTGTTGCGACGCTTGCTTCGTTGTTTTAACCGAGATGTCGCGTAATCGGTGTCACCGCTGGCTAAATCGGATACCTTGCACTGGACCAGCTGCCAAAGTTCTCTTAACTACGATTTTCTTGGGATCACCTCGTTTACTATTGTACCAGAAAATTATTCAGCAGAAAGTTTTATATGTATAAAGAAAATATATTTCTTGTATGTCTTGGAAGATCGATATAGTAGAGATCGATCGAGAGAGAAGATAACCACACGTGCGGAAGGATTAATAAAATAAAGTAAAGATAATAAAATTAATAAAATAAAGATAAAATCAAAGAGTAAATTAAAAGTGTTAATGTTAATAGAATTATAAAGAGTAGACTTGAATATCGTTTCTCTTTTAACAGGTGAATAATTATAATGTAAATAGTTTATAATAATAAATTTTGAAAACTCTTTCAACAGGACAACGAGTTGTGATCATTTCTGGACCTTATATATGTTGAAAGTATATATTTTAGATGTGTGAGGATCTTTTTAAAAATGGTTATTTGTCAAGGACATCTCAAGGTCGTCGGTCTTGTTGATAAGAACTGCACCGATCTTGAAGTCACGTTAAAAACCGACCTTGAGGAAATATTCTTGATACCGTTGCCTACGCTAACCAAGATCGCATAACTTTGCCCGATACCGACATCCTCTACCGAACTTTTACGATGTCGATGTTGTAAAGATTGTTGTAACGGTGTTTGTTCATGCAACGAAACAGATCGGAGTAAGAATCAAGGCTCGCGAATCTTTTGTAGGAAGTAGTTCGTACGAAAATACAACTACGACGGAGCTAATAAAGTAATGAATCTCTGAAACGATTATTACACCAGGGTTAGATTTCGGAATAGATTATAGTCACGCTAGTCTCCGGGCATACGCGTTGCTTCCACTTTACTTGTCTTGATCATCTCGTAACGATGTCTAAGCGATAAAGACGAATTATTGCTATCAAGTACTTAATTTGTACCGGCAGAAATTGCACTGTGGTAGGTTACTTGAAAAAAACAGGCTGAATGTCGCAATGTCGACGATAAAATCTGTTCACTTCGCTGGGAAAGAAATTGTGATGCTTTATTGGCCTGCAACCTGTAGAAAAAGCCACTTCTGGATGCAAGATTGCTTGTCTTTAAAAAAAATAATTTCTAAAATATAATTTTGTGGTTTCGGCGCACATTTGATGTGAACCTCAAATAATATTAAATTTTTTGTATAAATTAACCAGTATATAATTTTTTATATGAAAATTCAATATTAACCTCCAATAATATTAAATTTACCAGTATATAATTTTTTTATATGAAAATTCAATATTAACCTCAATCAATTATAGAAAACATTTAAACTTAGACACAATTATTTAAACTTGTCTCTCTTGAAAATGATCTATATAGTGACCCAAACGTTGAGATGAATGTTTAAATAATTGCAAATTTGTAAAGTTTATTATATATAACATTTTCGATCGAGAAGAATTATTACTTAATTTCCAAGATCTTCGATCAGAGAACAGATCTTGAAGCTCGCACGATTCTTATCGGCACCGTTTGAAATATGCAAAAAATGTGTGTCGCACAATTTTATAAAAAAATTAGTTCTCGCCATGTTTTTGCAGCAAGGTCGACTTAACTCGACCGTCTCGCGCGCAGTCTACAAAAATAGCCATAGTCTCGCGACGAGTCTCGAAGCTCGAATTTAAATGAAACAGCCATAAACCCATAAACGGTGGACACGGTGTCCATCGGCGGACAGTGAAGGAAACGCGGTTAGGCTTGTCGGAGGGCAAACGGAAGTCGCGAGGAGGAATGCGTGAATCGACAGGCGCCGCTTTGGAAACAGGCTTTATGACAATCTTTATCGGTTGCCGAGTGTGTGTGTCACCTCTGAATCAGCCTCGCCGCCGGTGATCCACCTAATAGACAATGGGGACTGTTATATAAACAATGGCAATTGATAACGAGGGCCGTGTAATCGAACACCGGATGGAGAGCGCGTCGAAGCCACAACAAGGCGAAAGCAGCTCAACGTGGGTGATGGGAATCGAAAGATACAACCGGAGTAATCATACCTGAAGAGATGCTTCTATCGATACCGACAAATTATCCGTACTTCGATAACATCGCTAACATCTTGAGACACCCTCGCTGTTCTTCACTCGCTGCATTTTTAACTGTCATTGATCATATTCTAAAGTTGTTTTTAATGTGACTAAGCCATTACGAGATAAAATCAATTTTTATTTTATTCCTGCTCCGCACAATAAATTCAGTACATTTTTATTTTGCATAAAGGTCGGCAGTGTAATAATTAGAAAATAACTTGAGAATTGTCAAAAATGCTAGGATACAAAGTACGACACAATTCAGTACGATATCAATTTAATTATTATTATTTATTATTATGGATCGGTGCACAAAGAAAAAAAATAATAGTGGTATTATTCCCAATATTGTATGACATTTTTATACGAATATTTATATCCATAAAATGAACAAAAATTATACACGAAGGAATAATTTTAGGTCGGAGGAAATGTTTAATTTTTCAGTTAAAATAATTGCGATTGCAAAGTGAAAATGCATTGGAAGAATTTAGAAGAGAAAATACGTGATGATATATAAGAACGAGTAGCATCTGTTAGCGTTCCACGATTGAGGGAGTTCAGGGGCTTCTTGAAGAGACGATGAGGAAAATCGTGGACAAAGGGTGACGCGGCGAGACCTTGATACTATTCTGGACCAGCGACCGGATCGCTAGGTTGAATTCGGTATTGGAAATGGAAGAAATACGATCGGTGGCGCCTGGTTTCGCGCACGCGGATGTCCAGTCCGCCCACGCGACGACACGGCCCTGAGAAGGAGAACCGCTATCCGCCGGGAAACCGAGAACCGGCGAGGAATGCCGATCCCGCGATGAGAGAATTATCTAAGACCGATATCTTATCGGTCCCGGCCGGGACAGGTAACCGGAAGGGGGAGTTCATGGTTGCCGGCGATCTTATCGGACGATTTGCACTTTGCGCGCGCCCACGCTCGCCGCTCGCGACCTCGACCGCACATCGATGGGGTTTTCGAGCACATCGATCTGTCTAGACGTCGATTTTTCCCCCGAAAATACCAAATCAACCGTAATTTCTCCGACCCCCGATCCACTTAATTTTTTCTTGTCTGGCCAATATTACTTTTTTCGTTGCCTTCCTGTATTTCTTAGTGTTTGTTTCATATGTTTTCTTTTTCTCTTTTTGTTACGCAGCAAGTAAGTACATTAATTTTGTTGATTCTTTGGATCGACCTGGCTGTGTTTTAAATTTATTTGCCATATTATAACTCTTTTACATTATTTTTAGACGCAATACATGTTTTTTATGAAAATGATCCACATAGGGATCGAAACGTCAAGATACATTTATAAATAATTGCACATTTGCTGCCTTGTGTAAAATTGATAAATTCGTATTCACTTTCCGATCGAGAAACAAACTTCACCTGTAGCCAATATTCTTTCGAACAACACATCCAATGCGAAGGATTAAAGAAACTCGATGAAACAGTGTTACGCGAATTTCTCGATCGAGATCTAGGTACGTCAGTCGTTCCAGCAAACTGCAGGTGCATCTAAAAGGCGAGCCAGACTGGTTCGGCGCTCGGGCGTTCATTATCCGCCTCTGTTTGTTTATTATCCCGGGCGTTATTGTCATTACCGTTAATTATTGACGAGCACGGAGCTAGAGAGCTCGTTCGATTAATCGCGCGCAGCCAGGATGCGCCGCTCCAGAATATAGAGATGGAAAGAGAGAGAGGAGAGAGAGGGAGGGAGGAGGAAAAGAGTTTGTGGCACAAGGATGATTATTCGCAGCCAGAGATCATTTTCATCGATAGGTAACGCAGCTCGCGCGAGCGCTTCTAATGGCCTGGCCGCGCGATTAGACGAAACAGATTGGTCGTGTCCAACCGAGGCCAGATTAGTCTCCTATTCCAACGGCGGAGCCTCGAATCGGAATAGTATATAGCAGCAATTTGCGCGCCGCGAAAGTGGGATCGCGTAATCTAGTTACCTGGCGAGCTGCGATACGATACCAATCTGTATACCCCGCTGTTCCTTCAGACAGACCCTCTTCGGACATCTAGGAGCTATGCGGAGACGCCGTGCTAGATTTTCTTGCAAATATATAGAAATTCGCCCTAGGATACAACTCAGACTGATCCTCGAAGACTTGTTATGCTAACCTTCTGAATTTCTACACATATATCATGGTACCAATATATTTAATAAAATAAACAATATTGTGAATATATATGTATATATATTTTTTATTATATGTATTTATTATATGTGTATATATATTTTTTTATTATATGTATTTATTATATGTATACATATATATATTTTTTTATTATATGTATTTATTTTTTCCCCTCAGGGTTACAATTCTGTATAACATACCCCTTCTTTTTCCCCTTTCGCACCCTTTGACATCTAATATTGTGAATAATTGTGCAGCAATTTTTAGTGTTGCTAAATTAGACTTTCTCAGAGTTCAAATTAGGGAAACACATGTGCAGTAAAAGTTTCGTTGATGAAATTTGAGAATATTCATTTTTGTCTGGAATGGGTTGAATCACAGTATGACATACAAACATGTTTAATAAGTTCAACTATATTTTGAATAATGGTATAGCAATTTTTATAGGAGGCTCTAAGATAATGTATCGAACAGTTAAATCTCAGAGTTCAATTTAGGGAAACACGTGTTCAGTAAAAGTTTCATCGTTGAGAAATTTGAGCTTATTAATTTTTTTCTGGACAGTGTTGAATCACAGTACGACTTACCAAGATGTTTAATAAGTTCAACTATATTATGATTAATGCTATAGCACTTTTTAGTGGTGCCTCTGAGATAATGTATTGAAGAACTAAATCTCAGAGTTCAATTCAGGGAAACACGTGTTCAGTAAAAGTTTCGTCGATGAAATTTGAGAATATTAATTTTTGTCTGGAAAGGGTTGAATCACAATATGACACACCAAGATGTTTAATGTGGTGTCTCTCAAATTCTGTATCGAACAGGTAAATCTCAGAGTTCAATTTAGGGAAACACGTGTTCAGTAAAAGTTTTATCGTTGAGAAATTTGAGCTTATTAATTTTTTTCTGGACAGGGTTGAATCACAGTACGACGTACAAAAATGTTTAATAAATTCAACCATATTTTGAATAATGGTATATTAATTTTTATAGGAGGCTCTGAGTGCTAAGGGTTAAATTTCCATCTAGCAAAGCCAAATTTTCATGTCTTCGATGGTTGCATTTCGTGCAAAGTCGTGGGTCGAGCGGTCAAAGTGTTTGAAAGTTGTAAACTTGTTCACGCACATAGTCGGCGACGATTGTTTTCGATGATAGAGAGTCGGTGGCGTCGCGTTTGGCAGCGACTCGCGGAGTCGCGACGCCGTTCGAGACAGAATCGACGACTGCGATCACGACGAGACCTCTCTCGCGATCGAACGATCCTCGCCTCGCTTTGTCGGGATTGAGATTCCAGCAACGGCGCTGCTCGCCGGCTAACCTGACCATCGAAAGGAGTATTCTAGGGCAGTGTACCCGGGGCTTAGAATAAACTCGGTTTACTTAAGCATGACGGGCATGCATATGAGTACGGGGCAAAGGAGAGCCGCCAAGCGCCATCTACCCTGTGGCCAGAAATAATTGTCATTCTACTTGAGCCCCGATCCAGGCCCGTCTCGTCGGCATCGGGCACATCGCTGCCTCCGCTTTTCCCTCGATTTCGTCGACCTTTCACCCAGACAGCGGTTCCCAAATTTATTCCAACCCATTGCCAAAAAAATCATTAGAAATCCAATACAGTTTTAACTGGAAATTTCGTACAGCACCGTAACCGTAGTATTATCTGAATTATTGAAAGGTTACATTGTATCGATAATTGAACGAGTAAACGTGATCCAAACTGCCTCATGTTTGAACTCATTTTAATTAGGGAAATGTCAGAAATACAATGTGCTCCATTATGTCTTTACCAGACTGCGAATCATTATGTGAAATAATTGTCTTGCGTCGATTGCGAGAAATAGAAACCAAATTCAACGTTCCTCCTTCTCTTAACACGTTGAACTCCACGTCAGCCATTGGTGGCTGACACTAGACACTGACATTAAACCATTAGTCCTGTGATGAATCAAGATTAAGTAAATTTTAAATAAATTTTCTGGAATTCCATAAAACAGTGTAAATTTTATAGTACTATATCGCGGCGCTCAACTTGTTAATAATTTTAATACATGAGAATTCGTGTATTGACATATTGAATTTTCAAAATTTTCAGCAGTCAATAAAGGGTATATTTAGATGGTTACATTTAAGTGGATCACCCTATACACGACAAGAGTGCCACAGGAAAATAATTAAATTTTTATTAATATTAATATTATATTAATAATTGAATTTTACATTCTTCTATCTTTAATGCTAGTAATATATGAAGGAGTATCTGACCACGATATATAAATGATCATTCCAGTCCCGAAGTCTGCACACACATGAAGGCATTACCGTTTCAAGTTTTTATATTATTTTGAACGCTTTCCAGGGTGCTTCCCGAGAATCTCCTCCACGGTTCTTACGGGGAAATAATCGTGGGTTTGAGAAGTTTCCTCGGAATCCTCGGGACTTCACGTAGCCCGTTTAGGGTTTAAGATCGCGTCGGTAGAGCAAGTGGAGGTTCGAGACCAGGATTCTATAGTATATCCTCTGTGGTATCGGTCCTCGAAGTGGACTCGAAAGGCGGCACGAGGCTTAAGTCGCGTCGCGACGCGGTCGTCGCCGGTGCAATAACGGAAACAAGGTAATCCTTGCGGGGCACGGCGCGACGCGGCTGCCGGCAGCAGAAACATCGCGGTGCGCCGACGAACAAAAGTCTTCGGGAGCTTCCACGAAAGAACGAAACGAAAGGGACGTGGACGCAATGTAAACGATCGCCGGCGTCGTTTTATTGCCGGAGCAGTATTCCGCTGCTGCAGAAACGGCGCAGGTCGAATTACGAAGCTTTACGAGGGGGCTTGGGACCGGAATGTCGGTCTTGCATTCGACTTGACCGCCTCTCGATGCTGACCCGTTAGTTTCTAATTGGACCGAGCTTTCTACCATGAATATCCCCGGCTCTCTGTACACAGAAATCATTTCGTGCGAATTTTGCATCAACAGCACCACCGTTCGTCGAAAGAAAGTCTGCGATTAAACGATAGCCAGTTAAAAATGTCTTTCTACCACTCATAACTTGAACAGATGGAAAGTATTGATACATTTTAAGGTAATTATATAGAAAAGCGTACTCCGATTTAGATGAAATTTTAATATGTTATAGATTCCGACATTTAAAACAACTTTTTACTGTTCCAATATAGAAGGAACGCTTTTAGTTTTCGAGATATTTGCAAAAGACTATCGCTAATAGTGTATTGAATTTTTCGTATTCCTGCATGCTCCGCGGCAATGTAAAGCAATAGTTTTTTGCAAATATCTCAAAAACTAAAAGCGTCCCCCCATTTTGGAAAAGGTAAAAGTCGTTCAGAATGTGTTGCTGCATAACATATTAAAATTTCATGAAAATCGGAGTACGCAGACCTGCTGTTTCAAATTGCAGTTACCGATTTGTCTCATAAACGCGTGCAACGTGGGAACCGTTTTCTCAGCCGAGCAGAAACATGCTGTTTTATACCGTGGCTCGAATAATTCGATGACTCAACGTACTTTCTTCGTTCTAGATGAATATGTTGCACGGAGAGCCTTCGGGCGTAGTTCGCACCGAGAGAGGGCAGCGTTCATTGGGCGATTCCGAGCGCGCGAATCGTCTCCTTGGCGAGAGGCTTGGCCAGGAAACCGGAGAAATACAAATTTCTCTATCGGCGCTTAGTCTCCCACGCGATCAAAGGCTCCGAGGCACGACTCGACCGACACGCGAGCCGCGATACCGTCTTTTTAATCGGTAACGGCCGAGCGAGAGCCAATGCTCGAGCCCGTGTGCGAGTCTGAATGCATATCGAGTGTGGCGGCCTAGAATACTCCTTTCAACACACGGTCAGGTTACCCAGTAAACGCGCCGCGAGCCGATCGAAAGCGACAAGTGCAGTAGCACGTTGTCGCTGGAATCCCGGGGAGTGGGACTACGAATCGCGGAGCGATTTCGCGTCCTCGACTTTATCGCGCCTCGTTACGTCAGCGTCGAGCTACTGAGATCGAGATCCGGAGCACGGAGTCGTCGGCGGACGTCATTTTCATTGGAAACGGAGCTCCGGGTCCGGTACCGATCGAGAAAAATACGCAACATTATCTCATATAGAAATTTTACGTATTTTTGGTATTTTCTTTTATTTTCTTTTGAATATACAATAGACTCCCGTATAACGGCGATCAACAATTCCTTAACCGTTTGCACTCAGAACTATTTTAACACGAAATCTAAACTTCTGACCCAGAATATTTCCATTCTACATGATTCTATATAAGTTTCTGTCTCGACAACTTCTATTTTCGTTAGAATTTCACTCCAATGAAGATTCACCGAAGATTGATCTTCTTAAGACGCGAATGATAAATTCTTCGTCCACAGGAGCAACGATTCCGTACAAATGATGTCATAAAACCAGGTAGAATCCTAACACTAAAAGATTATCTACCTTAACTCGCCTAAGCCACGCCCACCAAGTACTTTACACGGCGGGCGTGGCGTAGATGCTCTCGGAGGAGCTAGGACAGTGTTCCACAGAGCAATCTGTGTCACGTTCACTGTTCGAACTCCGTTGAACTCTGTGTAGTCTCGATGATTTGTTAGATGGCTACCACTGTTTAATGGCATAGAATCCTGGCAAACAGTACGATAAAAAGAATAACACATCTCTCGAGGAACATGCAAAATCCTCCCAATGGGCGTGGTCCAGTGGCCCCCGGAGGAGCGGAGCCTCGGGGAGCAAGGCATGCTCATGTTGCTCGCAGACCATCCACAACCGATTTAGCATACCCAAGTCGTCGGAACGGCGCGAAACAAGGATCGAACGAGCAATTGGCCGTGATCGTTGTGTGTCCGCGCTCCGAACGCTAATTTTCCCGGGAATAATTAGTATCGCGACGGCGTTGCGGCGCGCGGTCTCCGTCTCTCACGAGACTGCATTCCTGGCATAACCTTTTATCAGCCGTGGGGACTCGACGGGTCCGTGGTCCGCGCTCTCTTTGCTCGCTGTCTCTCTCTTTCTCTCTCTCTCACACACAAGCGCGCGCGCAAACCGTTGCCCTGCACCTTTTACTTCGGATATCTCGCATTCTACGTGTATATTATCTTACTCACTTTCGTGCAACCCAATAAGGCGCCTATCCCGCGGAGCCTAGCGCCAGCTAATAATACCGAATGCCGCGGTTTGCACGAGGCCTGCCTTTCTCGCTTCCTCTCTCGCTTCCTCGCGATCGCCTCCGGTCTTCATCGCTCTACTACAGTCTTCCCTCTCTCTCAGAGCGTGTCTATGAGGGTTTACGCGGGAATGTGTGCGTTGCACGCGTGTGCCCGGCCAGAAAGAAAGAGAAAAGAAAGGAGAGAGGGTTTCGTGCGCGCGCGTGTAACGCCGTTTCGTTATTTATCGTTTAATGAAATTCCCTTTCGTAAATCGTTCTGTCCGCCCCGCTTCGCCGACACTCACGCCGGCCCCGCGCTCTTTTCACGGTGCTCCTGATATTGGCTCTCGCGAACACCACCTTCCTTCCACGACCGTGGGAAATTTCGTTCGAGGCCCCGACGCCGCGTGACGCCGCTCCGTTCCGCTCCGCACCGCTTCGCAATGCTCTACGACAACCGAGAGAGCAACCTCTCCGCCTACCGAGCTCCGACGATCGACACCATTGTCTCCGATTCGGTTTTCGACACGATCCGGCTACCTTCCCGTCAACGACAACGCCAGCAAACTCCATCGTTAACACCTACGGTTTTGCCGAGCACGCGTGGCGATTATCGTGTAGAGCGTTTTCCTGGGAAACCGCGAATTCGTACGATCACCCGCCATTTTGCCACGATGTAACTGTGCTTGCCTTCAGAAATTCGACGAATATTGATTTTTTAATAGTATTGGCTGTGAAGTGATGCAATTTATTCAAGAGATATATACAATATGATTAATAGGTTGAAAATAGTGTAACAGTATTTTTTTATTCTTTTAATATTTCACTGTTTTCAAGTAATCCACATTCACTTTATTGAAGTGATACATATACAATATGTTTAATCCTCATACGTTCCACAGGGTGAATATTATTTTTTTTTGTTTTTTATTTACTACTTTGACATACTATAAAATGATTGGTTCCGCTTTGTCTGTATTGTGAAACGTATTTCTCTCAAATGTGACGTGATAAATAAAGCAAAATTTATTAGTTTAAAGTGTGAAGCAAAAATAGGTGAGAAATATCATAGAATCTTTTATGCAATTATTTCTGAGGAGTGTATGAGGGTTAATAGGTCGAAAATAGTATAATAATATTTTTTAATTCTTCTATTGTTTTTACTGTTTTCAAATACTCCACTTGCACGAGTGTTTCACTTTATTGGAGTGATACATATACAATATGTTTAATCCTCATACATTCCTCAGGGTGAAAATTCATCCATTTCCTATTTTTACATAGTATAAAATGATTGGTTCCTCTTTATCTGTATTGTGAGTTTATCAGTTTAAAATGTGAAGCAAAAATAGTAAGAATTATTTTATAGAATAATAAGAATAATTATTAAATAGAAGCAATTATTTCTGAGGAGCGTATGAGGATTAATAGTATTATATTATATAATAGTATTTTTTAATTCTTCTAATGTTTTCACCGTTTCCGATTACATCCACTAATTATTTCCATAAATGCATCAAATCTGCTTTCCGATTATAAGCTTTAGTAATTGTTCAAGAAATACTGTCCGCAATCTCAGTGTGTCTTTTTGTTATTCTTCTTCGCATTTGAATAGGGGCTGCATACGAAATAAATCTTATTCTTGAAGCTTCGGGTGCGATGGTTAATTAAACGAGCACGATTACGAGGAACAAATTATGGTAACAGGTGAACGCGTCGATCACGAATCACCGTAATCCATCTTTACCGTGGCGAGGTAAATAGAATTATTGTAATTAGACGATAATAGTGGTTAATACGAACAGATGCTTGCCAGTCGACGAGTTGATTTATGATTGATTTATGACTGTAGCCAACTCGACGGTGATTTGTATGCATGATCTACGAGATCGGTAGCTATCTAAAGTACCTTTTCGATCAATTATAACAAACATCATTACAATCGTCATACAATTATCGAATACGCGCGCGATATTCCACATTCGTCGTATACCTATTAAAACAGCTTTGAAAAACACGTTCACTAAAAAATTAAATTGTTAAAGCACAGAGATTACATCGATGTCACCGTATTGTTCAGTTGAAGCGACTTTCCCGGGGTTGCCAACGAAACAATTTTCCTAGGTAGATTCGATACCGACGGACGGCGTGTTTGAACGAAAATATCGCAATTAACAAGCTAATACAGAATATTGTTATTCGACGTGAACAAACGGAGGTAGCCGGCGAGCCCGGCTCCTATCAATAACGAATGAAAACTCAAATTTCCTGGCAAATAAACGGGGCCGGTTTAATGGCGGCGTCGACCTGCCCTGGAATTAAATAAACTCGAATTATTTCGAGTGGATAATGAACCGCGATCGAAGCTGCCTGCTCGATCGCTGGAGCCCGGGGCCCCGAGCGGATCCTCTACATTTCCGCCGAAAGGAACTGGCTAACCGACGGATAAGATACAGCAAATAATGTAATACTATAGGAAACATCGCACGGTAAATGTTACGGAAATATGTTGGCTTCGGGAAATGCCGGCATACTACATTTTCGACAAAATCCGCAATGTTCAAATTGTTGTAATTTCGTGGAACAGGATCTTATATAAGCCTCCACTTTTGTATAAGATATTTTTCGATGATGTGGGGTGAAAAAATAAACACGTGTCCTCTCTGAAACGTCCACGGTAGAATATGATTTTTTTCATTTTATGGATATGGTGACTAAAACTTGTCGGTATCTAATCTAATTATTAAACGTTTAGGTATTGTATGAAGTACTATACCAATTTCATATCCATGAAATTTTCAGAATCGTAGGGAATGAAAATATTTTTGGTCGGAAGAAATGTTTGATTTCCGCGATAAAATAGCTCGGCGTGCAGAGGATTAAATCGCAGACGTATAATTAACAGCAATGCGTATATTGTCCATGTTTTTGCGAATCCGGCGTGCGGTGCGCGTCGGCAGGATCATTCATTCCGAGCACACGCAGTCGAAATTTGAATAGCCCCCGGGGCCCTGTTTCTCGGGTGACTAAGCCACACGCGAAAAGAATACCGAGGGAAAAGCCGACCGACGACGAAGAATCGTCTCTTGCTCTCTCCCTATCTCTTCTTTTTTCCTTTCGGTTCGCGAAACTCGCATTAATATTCATCAGGATTACAAAAAACAATGCCGCCCACCGGCACCCGTGACCTGTTGAGCCGCGGCCATCAAACGCGGATTATGTCGGATTACAACTTTATAATTGAATCTCTATGCGAAACGGGCCTTTCCTCCAGTCCACCCACGTTCCGGCGCGGCCTCGACGCGCCGCGCCGCACGGATTCGTGGAACCGACGCAGAAACACGGGCATGACCGCGTTTAACGGCGACCCGGTGAATCGGCGCCGAATGGACGAGCATGATTCACTTTGTGGCTCGCTGCGGTCCCGAATCGGGATTTAGCTGGCTGGAAACGCCGGAAGAAACCTTCCCAAAGCCCAAAGACTAGCATCAAGTATCATTATTGTGCTGGACCAATTTTTCCTATACATTCTGAAGAAACGTATTTTTGCGTCACAAGTTAATAGGATTAAAAGGTAAAATTCTTCTCGATCAAAAATAATTTTTGTGGTTTCGACGCACAGTTCGATCAATTATAGAAAACAGCAAATTTGCAAGTATTTAAACATTTCAACGTTTCGATCCCTATATGAGAATGATCTATATAGGGATCGAAAAATTGAGATGAATGTTTAAATAATTGCAAATTTGCTGTTTTCTATAATTGATCGAACTGTGCTAATAGGATTATAAGTATTGCTACCGCTTAGATCATTAATCATTAGTAGACTGCCAATGTTTATGCAATCTGCAACTTTACTTGACGAATTTCGAGAAACTCGAATCAAATGAAATCTAATTTTGGTAGTAGCCTTTTTACATTTGAAATAAATTAAAATCGTACTTATTTTATATTATTTTATTATTTTCTAATTATTACACTGTCGATCTTTATGTAAAATAAAAATGTTCTGCATTTATTATGGGGAGCAGGAATAAAATAAAAATTGATCTCATCTCGCAATGGCTTAGTCACATTAAAAACAACTTTAGAATATTCTTTTACCGTTTCATATTTCATCCACGGAATTTCTTCATAAATGCATAAACATCCCCATTGTGCATTGATTATTATGATCTGTATCCTAAGATTTCACTTGAAATGATTTGGCTGATGTGTCCGCTCGCGCGCAATGGAAAATGGTTACTCGCTGGCCACCGGGTACGTGTCGCCGGGAACCACACCTGCGATCGGTTGTTGTGTCGTCGATTACGAATCGAGACAAATTGCCGGCCATTTTCCCGTTTAACGGGAGCGTACGATCGTTTCAGCGGAACGTTACGTGGCGTTGTTTTTGCGTCGAGGCCGTTTGTCGGCCGGATCGAGAACGAAAGTCTTTCGAGGAACGGATTTCCAACGGGGCGGCCGTGGATCGGGGCTTCCTTGAATCGATGGGAAGATATTCGTCGTCGTGATCCATCGCGCGATCAAATTACACGAACAGGAAGCAGGATCGAGATGGTCAAAAAATTTACGCTTTACCTTGCCAAAGAAATTTTGCCCAACTCTTATTAATATAATCATAGAGTCGTAATCAAATTTTTTTTAAGTCAGATTTTATGAAAATAACATTGAAGTAGCGATCACTCATTTTCGTCATAAAGTCCACGGTATACGTGCATTCATCGGCTACACGCGCCCATGCGTAACAATCGACTGACGCGTCTGACCACGACGTACCCATTCCCCTTATGATACACGCTTACGCAGCAAGCACAGCTAGCCTCGGAAAAAATTCAGCTCTACAACTACCATGTTCTAACATTCAAGAATTGCCTTAGGAATACCACCGATGAAAAGCCTACCGACATGTTTGTGCAAAATGATCTGCATCAACAACTTGATAGAACCAACATTTACTTCTTCCCTTAACAATTCCAACGAGAACAATCCAGCACAATTTGCGATTATCATACCGTAGCATCGACTGATGCAATTAAGTACAAAATTACAGTACACAAGTGTTGCTTTTATTTAGCCGGTGATCGGAACAGGGTACGCTTCCATCGAAAAAGCTGATCAGAGGCTGTTAATGCGCTTACCGAGCGAACCGTGCATTTTCAGAGGTTGCAGGTCAGCGAATCGCGACGTTACGAGGGTTGAAGAGTCAGAGTGTCCGGTTGATTACCTGGTGCGCGGGTAGAACTATTTCCCGTGTGGACGGGGCAGGTTATATTTAGCGGAAGGAGTTAAAACGATTCATCGGCGTCGTCGGCTCGAACCGTGAAAGCCGCGCACTTCATCAAAGCCCGAGTATTTGCAGAGCGGGGCCGGTCTTATAGCCATTCAAGGTAAGTAACCGGAGCTCGCGTTGAGTATCGTGAGTACCGCCAGGGGCTGTGAGTTAATCGGCTTTTCGTCGGGTAGTCGGTCGCCTCTCTCGGTTACGGGAAGAGAGGGCCCCGGTGCCACGCGTTTCCCAGCAGTTCGTTTATTCGTTCGGTCGTTCAGCCCACCACTCGATCCCCCCGATTTCTGTTCGATGGGATGACACGCGAGACCTACCCCCCGTCCCTCCCCTTGTACGATCAAACGATCGGTGAACACGCATCGGGACCGTGTGCTCCATTATGCTTGTTCCCCGGTGATAATGCCGCGGGTCCCCCCCACATTGCCAGCCGACATCGCGATGATTGCGGGTTAGAAAATAGGCCGACAGCCTCAGGCCTAATTGTCAATTGCGCGCGATCGACTCAGGGACACGGAAGCTCGACGATCGACAAGGTTGCCTCGACCGTCTTCGGTAACTGCGGAGAATCTGCGAGACGAGCATGATCGAAACGACCACGGCGATAGAAGGATCTCGACCAGTTACATTACGATCAGTAAATCGTGTGTGTCTTAAAACTGTTGGTAATTGTATAGAAAAGGTCTGCGTACTCCGATTTTGATGAAATTTTAAGATGTTATGCAAAAACACATTCTGAACAACTTTTTTCTTTTCCAATATGGTTGGGTTGCTTTTAGTTTTTGAGATATTTGCAAAAAACTATCGCGAACACTGTATTGAATTTTTCGTATTCCTGCATGCTCGGCAGCATGTATTAGCGATAGTCTTTTGCAAATATCTCGAAAACTAAAAGCGACCCCCCATTTTGGAAAAGGAAAAGGTTGTTCAGAATGTGTTGCTGCATAACATATTAAAATTTCATCAAAATCGGAGTACGCAGACCTTTTCTATATAATTACCAAACTATTTATTAAAACGTACAACGATCCTAGAAATAATTAATCTACGCGTCTACCGAAAACAATCTTTACTCCCTCGTCTTTATTCTCTCTCTCACTCATTCACACCCTTAAAACTAACTGTCAATGAAGACAAACCAGACACAGATCTGCATCTTGTGATCTTGTCCCTCGCTCTACCTGGATCAAAAACAGCACGCATTCTCAACCCCACATTTCATTCATTGTTGAGACAATTGTTCAGTCGTACGACTCTCAACAGACCACAAAAAAAATTGACACAGAACTCTTCGTTTTCTAAAAATCAAACCTATGAATTTTGGGAGAGGGAACTTTCTCCAATCTGGTTGCAGCTCTCTACGATCTTGATGTTATTCGCTCGAGATCTACTTGATGTTCGACCGACTATTTTTCCCATCATCCAATCGATACATCGATCCACACGTTCGTCACCAAAATGTTAATCGGCTTGCAACTATAGTGCATCGGATCCGCGGAGCTTTAGCGCGTTCCACCGGTTCCCGCGGAACGCTCAGCCAAACAGATCGGCTACGTACCATTCACGTTCCAGTTACTATTGCGCCTCGCGAGAGCACAGCCTGCATTCATCGGCTCCCGCGAGCGCATTTGCACGCCTCATTACCGGCCGAATCAATAGTATCCCGCTGACAAATCTGCACAATGTCCGTCCCGCGATTTCGACCGTGGGTATCGCGGAATACCTGCGGATCCCACGTACGCGAAGATAAACCGGAAACGGACGGTAGACACTTTAACGAGATCTCAGCTGACCTGTGAGAGACAGCTCAGTAATATTTGGGAACCAGTATACACCTAACCAATATGCAATTTATTTTTTTTTATTTACAGTTTAAGCGTCATTAGCGACGAATTTCTATGGTGCTTTTAGATTTTATGGAGGTGGTTGATTTCTTTAAGGAATTCAATAATGTTTGTTATACCTGGTTCCTTTTATCTCGATCGACAATTTTAAATAAATAAATTGATATTGATTTTGTAATTAATTCTTTACTAAATTTTAAAATGCAACTACCCAGAATTATACGATAATATCATATCGATTGTACCATTATTAAATTTTTCTTTTTGTGGATGTCCCTTCTTTGTTATTAGACGAGTACTCTTGTATCATTCTCTTTTTTTCGTCATTACAAACAGTTATGTAAAAGGGCTTCAATCCGTCTATAATAAATAATAATAATAATACTAATTACCAACGTGTTAATATGAAATTTTATCAATGGAATTTATCGTACAACGTGATATAAACGAGTAACGAGATATCCCAAGTTGAGGACACCGCTACGCTGTGGAGCAGCTGAGACTATACAGTCCGCGTCCCCATTGGCTACAGCCTCGTCGCCAACGGAGGAGTGGGGATTGCTCCGCGCCGCTACAGAGAGGAATCCGTATTCCAGTTTCCGGCAACAGTGGCGCGATTGATCGCGCTCCAATCCCGCGTGAATAGCGTTAGCGATGAGTCGTGGAACACGAAGTAGAAGCGGCTCGGCGCTTCTCGCGGCGATAAGCTCGAGCCGGCTCTAACAGATCGATATTATAACCGCTCGAGCGGATCGAAGCCGGATCGGCTTGAACGTTTGAATCGCCTCGAACGTTTGGATTCGGTGGTAGAACCGTTTCCGAGTCTCGTGGCAAGCTTCAAAGTCAACTAACCCTCTTTCTTTCCTCCAAGGAACACGAAGAGATAATGTAAACAGGGAACGAGTCACGATGAAAATTGAAACGGTCGTCGATGTATCGGCGATCTCACTGGATCGCTTAGATCGGAATCGGTGTCCGGCATCGAGTTCAGAACCGCTTTGAATAATGCGCAACTCGAGCACGAAAGAATTGCGTCAAACCGATTAAACGAGCATGCTCTGGAAAGTTGCGCTCGGACATTTCGAGACTACGGTTCGAACGCGCTTGAATATGCATCGGTGCACCGGACACTTGTCTCTTGAGCTTTCGAGCCGGGGGACCCCGTTAATGAGTTACTACGCGACGAGCATGGCCGAGCAGTGTGCAAATAACACGAAATTCTATCGCGATTCGCTCCGAGCGATTCTTCGCCCGATCGTGCGAGCGACAAGCTCTTAGCGGCGTCGGCTAATTCAATCGTTTTCACACTTGGATATTCGCTATTAGAAACTGAGCGTTCCCAACGGAATTAGCTGTAACTCGGCACAGTTAGGTCCTGCATGAAACCTAAATAATTGCTGTACTTTATAATTATATAGGAAATGTCTGCGTACTCCGATTTTGATGAAATTTTAATATGTTATGCAGCAACACATTTTGAATAACTTTTTCCTTTTCCAAAATGCGGGGTCGCTTTTAGTTTTTGAGATATTTACAAAAAACGGAACAGGTTTATGTTTCCGCGAGCATGTAGGAATACGAAAAATTCAATACAGTATTAGCGATAGTCTTTTGCAAATATCTCGAAAACTAAAAGCGACCCCCCTATATTGGAAAAGGAAAAACTTGTTCAAAATGTCGAAATCTATAACATCTTTAAATTTCATCAGAATCGAAGTACGCAGACCTTTTCTGTATAATTACCTTTAATTAATCCCTCGAGAAATAATCGAAAATCTATGGTAATGAAAAAGTTGAGCTTCTACCAAAATTAAATTCTACAATCTCCACATGTTTATTCAAGAGGAATCGATCCGACGGTTATCAGGGAATTTCTGGGACACCTGGTACATGAAATGCTTAATCCCTGGCCAGTTTTGTTTCACTTTCGTGTCAACAAATTAGCCGGCAAAGCGGCGCGAGTCGACTCGATCTACCGGTACAGGGGACGATCGCGAAACACGAATGACTTCGCGGCGACGTCTACCATAGCCGCGCCGATTCTTCCGTAGAATTGCGGCCCGACACGCGAACTTTAATTACCGGTAATTGCGACGCGGTGACGGCGCGCCGCGTTCCAGTAAACACACCGGTTCGCGTCGCTTTTACACACCGTGACACCGTGCGCCGTAGCCCCGGGACGCTTAATATTCATACGGCCGATTATTGCACGTCGCGACCGTTAGACCAACGCGATATTTACAGCCCAGTAGGATTTCTTTCCATTTCTAAAGTGTGACTCACGTAATCGCGCCTCATCGGTGCGACGCGACCCGCCGAGCTATATACGGCGATTCGAGAGATAGTCCCACTTTACGCGCTTCTTCTCTTTCCGCGTGCGATTCGAGCGAAACTTCCCGGTTCGAGACTCAAGGTTTCGTACGATCTGTATCGACTGCAAAAGAAGTCGCATGGGACCACGTAGGAACGCAAAAGATATTCCGTTTCCTCGTGACTTCAGTTTCTACCTTGGCATGACAGTCTAGCAATGAAATTCTTGGTAGTTATATAGAAACGCGTACTCCGATTTTGATGAAATTTTAATATGTTATAGATTTCGACATTTTGAACAACTTTTTCCTGTGCCGATATAGGGGGATCGATTTTAGTTTTCGAGATATTTGCAAAAGACTATCGCTAATACTGTATTAAATTTTTCGTATTCCTGCATGCTCGCGGCAACGTGACAGGTTCCGTTTTTTGCAAATATCTCGAAAACTAAAAGCGACTCTGCATTTTCGAACAGGAAAAAGTTGTTCAAAATGTATTGCTGCATAACATATTAAAATTTCATCAAAATTGGAGTACGCAGACCATTTCTATATAATTACCAAGTTATTCTTCATAAAGATCCGTAATTTAGGAATCATTCAGTTTTGATCGTTAAACGAATTTATTGTCTCAAGCGCGAACAAAGATGTCGACTACAGAGTTATTTGATTGAATAAAGTATGAGGAAGAAATTCTAATAAAAAATGATAATGCAATGGGTCGCGAATTCGCCCGGGGGTATATTTATTTATTGTCGGATTTGCGGAAGCGGCGGGAATAGGATCGAATAGTATTTCCTCGATGGAGGACGAGTCCTCGGGATCCTTTAACGGGCACATCGTCTTAAGAGCGTTCGGGTCTCGAGCCTCTCTCGGACAGAGAGCAACCCGGCGAGTCTGATAATTAAAAGTTTTAATTATGCAACGAGGCTGCTCGTTGCGAGAGCAAAGGAACCAGGCTCGAAACGGTGTCCACGTTTCCGGGATCCTACGGCTCTGCTTAATCCTTAACTAAATTTTTATTATTGCGCCGCTCGCAACTCTTACCCCATCCTATTCTCTCTCCCTTTCTCTCCATTATATCTTGGCGCCGCCGCGCCGGTTTTCTTTACCGAGGATTTCCACGGGAAACTGCGAAAATAGAACACGCGTGGATTAATCGTTCCGTCGATAACGCTTCCGAGCCGTGCACCTACAAATTGCGACTGCGCCTGTCACCGTTTAACACGCTTATTAAAAGTTCATTAATTATATCGGAGTCGCGAGCAAGCGGAACTTCGTTTAGACCCCTGTTACCTAACTCGCAACGATTTCATTCATTTTTCACCGCTCAAGTTTTTATTGCTCTCGAATGATATGAATAATCTTGTATTAATCCATCGGTTGTCACGTGCTGGGGAAATTTGAAATATTCTTTAAAGGGACGGGTCGAGAAAGATTTTGAAAAATCAATTTTAGAAATTTGTTTAACTTACTTTATTTAGTCTGAGCCATACTTATTATAAATAGCTGTGCGATTTGTTATCGGTATGAAATTCAAAATTGTAGGAAAATTTTTTTCATATTTCATTCATATTTCATTGTCATTTGCTTCAATGATTCATCATGGATTTCAAGATAAGAATTTTGCCCACGAAATCGGCAGAAAAAATTGCCAAAAATAGAAAAAGATTATAAAGAATCAATTTTAAAAATTTGTTTCTCTTACTTTACTTAGCCATACTTAAGCCATACTTAAAAAAAGAAATGTGGTAAATAGCTGTGCGATTTGTTACCGGTATAAAATTAAAAATTGTTGGAAAATTCATATTTCATAGTCATTTGATTCATCATGGATTTAAGATAAGAATTTTGCCGACGAATTCGGCCGAATTCGCCAGTGTGGCGAGGATCGAAGATCGCGTAACGTGACTCGTCCGAATCGGACCGGTCGGAATCGAGTTATCTTCGATTGGCCGGTAGAAGGCGGCCGGGTCGGCCGGTGTCAATGGATCAAATGATCGGTGTCGGGAGTCGGCGTCGCGTCGCGTCAAAAATTACGAACGTGGAGGCGGCTTGGGGGGCTGGCCGATCGGCCCGATAAATCGCACGTGATTTACGATCGGTATCGGCGCCGGTGATACATTGTAATTCGCGATAGACCTCGCACGCGCGCCTGCTTTGTCGGTCGGAGGGGTGCCGGGCTAAAAAATGATCGTGGCCAATAAATAGCCGCGCAATTACCTCTCGCGCCACCGACCCCGCTTGGAAAACGTTCGGCCCGATAATCCACGGTCGGCCGGCGCTCTCTTGTTTCGTTTTCCGTGCGTCCTTATTTATTCACGTATTTTTGAAAACCGACGAGCCCAGGAGTCTCTGGCGCTGCGTTTTATCCCACCGATTTACGAGATACAGAAACAGAGAGAGATAGAGTTCGTTTGGTAACCGTTCGGTGACCGTTCGGCGCCGCACCGGGTCGAAAGACCGCGCGTTTAACGATTAATCGCATAATTGGCGCAACATCTACGGCCTTGAGCCTGTTAGAAACACGGCGGAGCCGTGCTGCCGAGGACGTGCTCGTAAACTCTCCGTCTCTCTTTCTCTGTCTTTCTATCTTGTTCCTAAGTCCAACCAGTCGCGTCGTTTCACCTCTGCACCTGACGCGATCACAGAAAACCGAGGATACACGACCAGAGAGAAGTGTCCACTTTCTGTCAGTCTGACCAATTACTGGAACGATGACCCATTCTACTGATCATAACCAGACGCGAAGACATGCGACGCGCTGTTTCTCTGCCTCTTCTTTCGGCCATTTCCGAATAAATTATTATGTATTTGGTATGTATTTCAGTAGAATTATAACCCACAGGGATGCAGTCGAAATTTCAATTATCTAGGATCAATGATTCAATATTTATAGTTGTTTAAAGTTCAGTATTTTTCGCTTTGACAGGTAAGGGCACCGTCATAAATCCTGAACCATTGTTCCTAGAGGATTGAAATTTGGAATGTAACCACGCTGGGTACAAATCTACTGAATTACATACCAAATATATTGTGGATATACAAATAAATTTTATAAACTTACTTAATTAAATAATATTGTTGTATTATAATTAAATTAAAATATATTGTGCAAATACATTGAAGAAGGGCCGAAAATTTGAAAACGTCGAGGCAAAGAGTAGAACAGAATTGTGAAATGATTTCCAGGAGATCACTTGGTCTGAATTCTGAAGCAGCTCGCGACCAGTCAGCTGACGGTTCGATTTCGTCTGGACGCAAGATCTCAGAGGTCTCGATTGGTCTCGAGCCGCTCGCAGGGAGTCGTACCGTTACCGGTACTCGCCGGTGCGAGAACGAGAGCAGCAGGAAAAGTCCGTGAACCCGCGGCTGGAAAGTAGACGAGGAAAAGGCTGCGGGACGGAGGCGCACGCGGAATCGTGCGGCTGCTCGATCAGGAAAAGTCACCGTGTCTCGGAGCAGCCACGGCAGTGCTCCTGCTTCGACGAGGTGAAACTGCACCGGCGTGCCACGCCAGGTACTACCAGACCAGGCCAGAGAGAGAGAGAGGGACTAGGTACCAGACCGATCGCCTCGTGGGAGTAGTATCTTTCCTCGTGTCGCGATCGAGCCGCGATACGCCAGACCCGATATCCTCCGATATTGCGGCGAATCGATGGGAACCGCAGTGGATCTGTATTGTCGCGAACTGCATTCCCAATGGACCACGCCGAACCGCGACCCTGCAAAACCTTTTCCGCGAACGCGAAATTGCCCCTTCCTCGCTAGCCTGCATTTTTCCCTTATACTATTTCACCGGCCTTCCAACTTTCACGTTTCCCCCATCATCCTTATGCAAACCAGAGTTCGGCAAAAAAGTAATTGCAATTACAATTAATGTAATTTGTAATTACAGAAATAACATTACAATTATATGTAATTGTAATTGGTAATTACAAGTAGTTTTTGAATCACTGTAATTGTGATTACGTGATCTGAAATTACAATTACTGGTTGAGCCAAAATAATTGCAATTACAATTATATGTAATTGTACTTTTATTTCTGCAATTACAAGTACAATTACATGTCATTGTACTTTTATTTCTGCAATTACAAGCAATCTAATATTATATATTTATATTATATTTATATTATAAGATTGTAATATCTGAGATTATAATATCTCTATATTATAAGATTATATTAGATAGTATCTAATATTTTTTTAGTTCTATTTTGGCCTTAAGTAATTGCAACTTGCAATTACAATTTTACTTGTAATTGCAGAAATAAAAGTACAATTACGTGTAATTACAGAAATAAAAGTACAATTGCGTGTAATTAAGAAATAAAAGTACAATTACGTGTAATTAAGAAATAAAAGTACAATTACGTGTAATGGTAATTGTAATCACAATTACAATGATTCGAAAAGTAATTGCAATTACCAAACACAATTACATGTAACTGTACTTGCGTCTAACAATTACAATTACAGTAATTGTTCTCTTAAACCAGTAATTTTTATGTTTTGCACCATTCAACTGTTTCCGTATTGAAATTGTAACTGTTTGCCAGAAACTGCAGCCACTGAGAAATGTCTGTGAATCAGATCTCGTTTGAAAAATTTCGATGAAAGTACGAGGTGGTTTGCCACGTGGTTGAGAAACCGCCGATTTATTTCTCGCGGGACGATGGTTACAACTGGCCTGCGTATCTTGATGCATTTATGGTTTCGAAAAATTTCTTGGATGGTGTGAATCATTGAGCGGAAGCGACTATGCTGTTGGCTTTTATTCGCGGATCATTCGGCGTCGAATGGTTCGAACATTCCCCGGCGATGATCGCGACAAACAACGCTTCCTGAAACATAGTAGCACAATTTGAACGCATCTCTGTTTCCGCAATAAATTCGTTGATGCCTGACCCGGCGCCGATATTTTCGAAAATTCGGCTCGAAGCTTTGTGGAGTTGCGGATGTGCGCGACCTTCCTGTCACGCGAAACTCGATACATCGAATGGTTATTATACAGCCTTTGGACGTCGATCCTATGGCTACGTGTATTTTATGCTTTTTTCGGCTGAAAGGAATTTTCACGTTGCTGCGATGGGGGAGAATCGTTTTAGTGTTACGGGACCAGTTTTTCGTTTTTCGATAACGCGAAGAATGGGGTTTTCAGTAGTCAAGAACGCAAGACGAAATCATTCAGTAATACTCCGAGGAACTTTCTCGCGAACCAAGTAGCCTGAGAAAGAGGCGGGATCGCGCAACAGAATCGGCGTGGCTGCAGCGTGGCGGTAATAATAAAATATTTGCATTCGATCTGCCTGGGAAACTCATTACGGGGACACGCAATCGGCGCCGTTCGTAGCGATCCGAGATCGTGCGCGAGCAATAAGACTTGCAACTGTTCTGAAAATCACCGTTTAAACCGGCTAAAGGGTGTACAGTACATTCGACGTTCGTAATCACATCGTAAATATATGACTCCCCTTATTTTGCTTGTAATAAACGTAATAATTCAAGTTAACATGCTCGCTACCACCGTCACGGATACATAATGCGCACATTCTCGCAGTCTATTCGCTATGAAGACAGTCAAATTCATTATACGCTCTTCCTTCGGAGAGTCCATGACTCCTATTTGCTAAATCGTTTTAATATCTCGTACAAGATGTATTCTACGTTTCGATCCTAATATGGATCCTTTACAAGAAAGACGGAAAACTGAGTCTGTATAATAGAGATTTCAGTATTAACGTACTGAAACAACGGATTTAAATACACAATTCAAAATACAGTAATAAATTACCAACCTGATTCATGAAAAAATAGAAGACAAAATAAGATGTATAAATAATTAAGTTCTGTAATAATTATATGTATTATATATAATATATGTATATATATTTAATAATTATATCTTTAATAATTATAATAATTGTGTCCAATGTAGACTTGGTTACACGAACGTATCAAAGTACGTGAACTATTTTCCTCGTATAAGTTGAAACGAATCAGTAGAATGTGCCGTATTAGTTGGACACAGAAAGAGAGACATAGGAAAAGTCGCGTGCGTTCCGGCACGCGTTCCGAACCGTCTCGCAACGTTCCAGAGCGTTCCCGCGCATCCCATGGAAAATCCTGGAACACGTCGGCTTTTCAATGGCGCGTCAGCCCGTTAATAAAGCCTCGATGGAAACGGGCCGGTCTGGTCGATCAAAAGCGTCCGGAATCAATGAGCGTTGCGCTGTAAAATGTCGTCTGCGCATCGCGTGCGCCGAAGCTGCATTGTGCGCGTTTTCCCGTGGTTTTTCCCGTGGATCTAAAAGCCGCCGCAAGGTGAAAGAAAAAGGCAGAAGCCAACGATAGCGGGAGCTGTATGGCCGACTGCCGAAGGTTCTACCAGAGGGAGAAAGAGATAGAGCCCTTTTTATTTTCATTTTTTCCCCTCTTTCTCCAGTGACTCTCTCGATCGCGAGACTCTTCTCTGGAGAGGAGCTCATAAAAGATTGAAGCCACAATGAGGCACGTGATCCTGCCGCAGGATGAAAGGCCGAGGCTGCGGGGGCGGAAAGAAACGCGGAATCCGTCGTATTTTGCCTTGCGGTCGACACGCGACCCCTTTGCCTTTGTCCGTTCATTTTCGTCGGACGGATCTCTCTGGCCCCGGGCAAGTGCCTCGGCCTGGAAAAGGAAACGGTGTACGTTTTCTTCTCGTTACCGACCTCTGTCCCGGAAAGAAGCTTCACGCCGCGGCTTTTCTCGATAAAACCCACCCTTATATTCCTCAAACGACGCCGATCACGTTAATCAATACTTCAACCCTTGATTTCGATCTAACGAGCTCTACAAACTGACGCAAACAGTGGCCAAGCCCTCCCTCCCTCACCCTACCCAAAGAAAAAGGAAACAAAACCCTGGAAAATTAGCTAAACTTTTTTTATTAAATTTAACAACCTTTCCCTATATGTATAAATTGTGTTGGCTTTGTTGTACATACACAGAGACATTCATGTAACTATAACCGAAATAATTGAAGAGCTGTGTAAAAAGGAAAGAAAATTATGAATTGATTCTGTAAATAAATTTATATAATCATCTTTTTATGGCTTTTATTTAATGCGCCCCATTTTTTATTTAATGTGGCCCGGTACAAAATGCTTCAATGTCAGGATCTAGGATTCAATGTTAAATATGTGTGGATGTGTGGCTACCCTTGACAGATATTTTTGCTAAAAAAAAATAAGTTATTTTGTTCAACTCGTCCCCCAAGATAAAATCCTGGGTGTGCAACAGGACTAATTTCCAGAGTTTTTAAGGGTGCGTTGAAAAGGTCCTAGCAAAGAATTTTTTGCGGATGAACTGGTCACGGGAACTTCGATTTACGGTCAGTCAATCTTTCGACTATGTTATACATAGAGCCTCGATTTATCCGGCCTATTTGTCTCTCGATTAAACCGGTTAATCGAGGTCCTATCGTATATTAATTTAGTTGAGATTCCAGCTAGTTGTTTGCGCGGAATAAATGTTTCGCAGGTCCGGCGCCGATTCGCGGATCCCAGATATATATTCGCGGGCGAAAGGATCGTTCTCGGCTGTCGACGGATTCCCGGTGAAAATCTCTGGCAGCGTCGGTCATTGGTCACCGGGACGCTAATTCTGGCAGAAGGGCTCCGAGCCTCCGTGAATAATGTTGAACGGTGGCGCGGGCTGTTTACGCGCGCCGCCGCCTGTTGTCTACGCATATTTCCGCTTACGCGGGCCCCGGATCTAAATAGATACCCAAAACAATTGAAGTCGGTTTGCAAACGGTGTCCGGCCCGCTATCAAACTCGCTTTGAAGCTTTTTCCATGGCGTCGACCCGACAGACACCCGGCTATTCAATTTCCACCGGAGCCCGGAGATTTATTCCCGCGCGAGCGTTAGGCCGTGTTTATGTTGCAGCTGCGACGATGCTGGGGCAACTATACCGATTACTAAGGCATCATGCTTCGATCGTAATTTATTTTAAATAATAATACAGTATTTTTTTATTCATAAATGTCCCTAAAGTCTGATCTGTAAATGTCCCAGATCTATCCCCACTAATGCGGGGTGTACCCCTTTGGGGTCCCATGGAAATCACCGACACAGATTTGACCGACAACGATTTTAGATTCGTTGGCGGTGAACCCGCCTAATAAGAATTTCCAACTTCTTTATTTTCCATTATTTTTTTAGGAGACTTCGATGACCATATTTCTGGCATTTTTCTAATAAAAATCATACCAAATATAATATAATTCTGGTAATATTTACTCGTGTAATAGACAATTAAAGTTTCGGGCGCAATGAAAGCGCTATCCTCCCTAGCGTCCGAAACTTTAATTGTCTATTATTTGGTATGATTTTAATTAGAAAAATGCCAGAAATATTGTCATCGAAGTTCCATAAAAAAATAATGAAAAATAAAGAAGTTGGACATTTGGATTAGTGCTGGGAACTAAAGATGGATAAAATACTGTATATGGAAGCATCTTATGGAGGAACGATGTGTTCTGAATAGAAAAAAGAAATTGATGGCCTAAGAAACCTAATAGAACATAAGGAAATAGTAAAAAATAAAATCGACAACATTTTGCACGATTACTACGGATTAGAATTGGTGAAATATTTTCTGGTCTTGTCATGCTGCTCGAAAACGTTCGAATGAATTTATTAGTGCACATTCGTGTTGGTGCGTTCAACGATCTGAGGGATGCGTACAAATGCAACCTATTGTTTTATAATGGAAGTGTTTACATTGCAACAGCCAGTACAGCAACGCTTGCTAGCTGTTATTGTCTCTATTGCTACTCCAATATGAACATCCCTTCAGTCAATAAAAAACCATTTTAGTTTCTTCTTCCGTGTGTCGATTTTGTCGGAACACATGAATAAATATCGTTGATAAATGAAACAACTGAATGTTCTGCAACAATGAAGAATAAATAGCCTAGTGAAATGAAACTTTCCACTGAATGAATTAACAATCAACGTTTAAACATTAATGTATTCGCTGATTAAAATCATCGAAGAAGAATGACATTTCTCTTACTCGCCCACCCCTACTAACTATAGAAAATGGTCTCCATTCTTCTAGTTAAAATCACGGAAATGAACAAACAAAAAAAAAAATGAAGAAGTCTCGTCCATTTAAACGAATGAGCCTGAGTACAGATAAGACTCGAGTTCGATACACAAATAGAAAAACCAAACGGTTCATTAAAAACAAAATACATCAACGAGTTAAACGAATTTGCTATGCAGTCGACTTTCTCCGCGAAGCACCAGCCAATCAATCTAGAATCCGAAGCAATTCCACTCGAACGAGAGACATTCCTATCTTTCCATTTAAAGAAACCATTTCTGTCCTTCCATCGGAAGAAAATGATTCTTCCCCTATATTCTAAGGAAATGATTCTTTTCCTTCGTTCCACGAGAACGTTTTCCTTCGGTTCCTCGAATGGGACAGGGGGTGCAGTCCTCGAACGCGGTATCGCGAAGCGGTATTAAAAAAAAGAAAATAATAAAGAAAGAGAAAAGCACGATGATCGAAGGAGCGTGTCGTTGGCCCGCGCCTGGCTCGGGCGCTTGCTGGATCGTTCCCGCAGCCGGGCAACCCGGCAAATAGGCGTTGCACTCTAGATCGCTATCAGTGTGGGTAAACGTTTCAGCGTTCACCGTCCGGAGCCCCGGAACATAGAAAACTGGGAGTTCGGCTCGTATATCGTGACGGCAGATAAAAAGTTCCCGCTCGTAAGCGCGAGGTTATCTCGCGGAATCCTGGTAAATGTTTTCGAACTCGGCCCCGTGGTAGACAGACGGACCCGACGTTCGGACGAAGACCGGGCGTCGCTTAATCTGCCCGACTGTTATAGCAAACGCCGATGCTAGTCACGCAAGAGTCTGCTATCCCGTGGAAACCGTCGACGGAGGACTGGGGACTCCATTTCTACGGATTTTTCTGGAGCTTCAACTTTTCTTTGAATTCTTTCAGACTGCTGGATTTCAATATGGATCTAATATATGCGTACGGATGATTCCGTTGACATTCGACGTCTGAGAATTTCATTGTAAATATCTCCCACGGAGTGCGAGATTAAAATCCAACAATGACACGAGTATAAATAATCAATTCTTATGTCGATCGAAGTATTAAGATATTGGAATTAATTTTATCGGCGCATGGATAAATTCTACACACTGTAGCTAATTGGGAAGTGTACCCAAACGATTCGATTCGGATGTGAATCATTGGATTTGAGACCACGATTGCTATTAAAAATGTTTAATAGTAGGATTTCATTTTTAATCGATAAGAAATGAACAATTTAATCCAGGTTCCAGGGTCCATTTTTAAAATTCATTACTATCAAGCTAATTTTCCGTGAATAGCTTCAAGTAACATTATTAATAGTTGAATAATATTAATATTATAATAATACTAATAATATTCAACTATTTCCTTATCATAGCTTGATAATAATAAATTGTAAAAATGCACCCTGCATCCTGGACTAATTCATTCTTGAAAAGGTTATTGTTATTGCGATAGAGATTTGGATTGACGTGTGTACACGTTGAACGCTGGGAAAATGGTCCCATTACACAAGAAACGAAGTAGGATTACATTTTTAATTGATAAGAAATGAACAATTTAGTCCAGGATCCAGGGTCCATTTTTACAATCGATTACTATCAAGATAATTTTCCATGAATTGTTTCAAATAATATTATTAATAGTTGAATAATATTAATATCATAATAATACTAATAATATTCAACTATTTCCTTATCATAGCTTGATAATAATCAATTGTAAAAATGGACCCTGGACCCTGGGCTAATTCATTCAGGAAAAGGTTACTATTATTGCGATAGAGATTTGGATTGACGTGTGCACACGTTGAACGCAGTCAACTGGTTAATTCTCGGCGGTAATTTCGATCCCGTAGGAATTCAATTCCAGGGTAGAAATTTAATTTCAAGATATCGCGATACCGCGATCCGCGGAGGCCTAGCCCGAGCTACGTTACACGCGTTCGTTACTTAACGCGTCCTAACCGATACCATCGAATAATATACCCTCAGGACTGCGTGATTGCCCGGAATGGACGTTACGGAGCCGATTAACGAAAATTGCCGTGCACAGAGAGTGAGAGATAGAGACAAGATCTGGGTGACGGGAAAACCGGGCGTGTAGAAATAGGAGACAATATTTCCACGATAGGTATAGGTATCGGGACGAAGCCGTGGTGAATAACGCGATGCACGATCTCCCTCGCGTATCAGTCGCCGATACGAATTTACTACTCGTTACAAGAAAATACGGTGAACCAGTGATCTACGACTTGTTCCGGAGCACCGTGTGGTGCTGCACTTCTCAGACTCTCTCGGCTCGTATCTCGCGGTATCGAGATCCTTAGGTGTGATTTACTCCCGGTTGCCTTGCCGCGGAGGCGTTCACAAATTGTCCGATGTAGCTGAGAACGGGATCTACATCAGATTTCGAGCATTCAATTCTGATTCTCGCTCGGCTCACCCGGGGGACTGTTACAACGGTTGCTGAAACATTTTTTTCGATCCTGGAAGATGCTGCTTGACCCACATGTCGAGACACTAGACCTTTACTAATAATTAAGGTAATTTATTTTTCGATCGTAATATTAGGATAATTAAAATGAATTTTTATAGGCGCACGGTTTGATCAATTTAATTGAAAGCAATTTTTTCGACAAACGTGTTGAAACACAACCTTTTTTCCCTTACTATTAAACATTTTTAATAGCATCGTTTTAATGGACTCGTTTGAGTTTGCTTACAAAATTGCTAGTAGAAATTGATCGAACCGTGCGCCGATAAAAATTCATTCTAATAATTAAGCTGTAAAATAATAATTCTACTGCATCGGTCGCAAGAATAAAACACATGTACCCAACGTACGAAAAATTTATTAAGATTCTTGGACGTTCTTCGGAAATGACCTAGACGGCGCTTGGGCGATTCGTGAGGCCGGTGAATAGTGGACTGACGCTTGTAAGCGTCCGCTTGGGAGACGGGGGCGGCGCGATACGTTTTAAAAGTTAATATTTAGTAAACCACCGACGACGGCGGCGGCGGTGGTGGCGTCGGTGGCGGGCGTCGGGTGTTTTATTAACACGTGCCAGGCGAGTCGGGAACGCGTGCCAACGTTCCTCGGTCAAGGGGTCAGTCGACTCACACGAGTACCCGTGAATACACACGACCGTGCACACTCTCCGCGATTACAAAACGAAGAGGGAGCTTAATTGTACCGGCCACCGGTACCCACCACCGGCGCTCTTTTTATATCTACAACAATAACTTGTCTCGGTGGCGAGGCCAAATTTAGAGTTGCCATATTAGGGGCACCTTTCCTCTCCCTTCCTCTCTTTCTCCCTGGCAATCTCTTTTTTCGACTTTTTCTCTGGTGCGCTCTCTTTTTACCGCGCGACTTGGAATACCTCGTGGCAACCCGGAGGGAGGCTTTAAGCTTGTTTCCGCTCCATTCGGCCAGGAGGAGCGCACCGGTGACCCGGTAATTATATTATATTACCAGCAATTAAGGGAACTTGCTGAACTTTTGCTACGCATCGCAATGCTTTTCTCCCACCGGTGAAACGACCGCTCGTAGATAAGGAAAATTTAACGCGCGTCCGTTTTATTTTTTATATGTTCCTTTTTTTTGCTAGTTCCCCTCATTCGCTTCTCTATCTGCCACGGTTTTTCTTCGTTCGTTGCTCCACCTATTCCGCTGTCGTTTCCCGACCGCGTACGAGGTATTAAATTAAGAGAAGTCGTTGAGAGAAATCCCCTGACCCACCCCCACTCCCCGATCTACGGATGCAACCCCAACGACACAGCGCATCGCGACGCAGTTAATTGTGATCGTTCGGCACCGCTGCAATTACAGGACCGCGGGTTTTTACTTGTCGAGTCGACCGAGTGAACAGCACCAGGCGTTTTCAATTAGAGCGCAGTCTCTTGGAAAGGGACATTCGGAGACAATTGATGCAGTCTATTAAACCATTGTTGCGACATCATTTTCTGGTTTGTGTACTCTGTATTAAACAGTTTCGAACATGTTTCTTAGTCCATCTTCGACAACGTGATATCTGTCTACTAGAAAGCTAATCTTTTGATAGTTGTCGATACATCCGTAGCTTCGATAGATTGAATGTGCAGGCACTGGAATGTATTGAATTAATAATTTAATCATATGTTGTTCCTGGTTTCCTAGAATTATTTTTTTGTCTCTCGATTGAAATGATAAAGTGACAATCAATGTAAGTGTGGATTATTTAATTGCTAATCTTCCCAGATGGGAATACCGGAAACGGATAAGATAAGATAACATTAAAATTAAATCGATTATGACCGAGGTTTTAATTTCGCGAGGAAAAATACCGTAGAACTCGAAAGCTAATCTTTCTGTAGACGCCATTAGCACTATTCGCACACTTAACACCGGGATTATATTTATCTTGCGTGAAGATCTGCTTGGTCTACTCGTTATTATACCGAAACGGGGTTGAACAAGCTTTTTTAACCATCACACGCTCCTGAAGAATAATTGCATAAGAGATACTAGGATAACAATTCACCCATTTTTATTTTACACGTTAAACCAACACATTATATTTCATTTATAGCGTCACATTTTAAGGAAATACATCTCACGACGTAGAGATAAAAGGATGAATAATTTTACAGTATGTGAAAATATTGAATGGGTGAATTTTCACCCTGAGGATCGTATGAGAGTTTATTATGCAAAATAGAAATTCGAAATATTGCTCGTCGTGTCTTTAAACAGAGAGTAATGAGAATATATAATAAATTTTGTGGTTTCGGTGCTCAGTTGGATCAATTATAGAAAACAGCAAATTTGCAATTATTTAAACATTCATCTCAACGTTATGAACCCTATATGGATCATTCTCAAGACATTTTTGAGTTTTTAACCCCCACACGCTCCTCAAGAATAATTGCATAAAAGATACTAGGATAACAATTCACCCATTTTTATATTACACGTTAAACCAACACATTATATTTCATTTATAGTGTCACATTTTAAAGAAATACATCTCACGACGTAGACATAAAAGGATGAATAATTTTACAGTATGTGAAAATATTGTATGGGTGAATTTTCACCCTGAGGATCGTATGAGGGTTGAAGGATAACAAGAATACATTCATACATTAATAATATATTTTCTGTGCGCCGAAAATATCAATTTTTTATTTAAAATTGTCAATCGAGATAAAAGGAAACAGTTGTTGAGATGAATGTTTAAATAATTGCAAATTTGCTGTTTTCTATAATTGATCGAACTGTGCGTCGAAACTAGAAAATTTATTATAAATAACTATTGAATTAGCAATTTTGCAATTTAAACTTTTTCTTCCCTAACGTTTCGGTCCTGGTTTGAACCCATTTATAAAAGGATTTTGCGTCTAAAAAATATTGAAACGTCGAAACTACAAAATTTATTATATATTTCATTTTCGATCGAGAAGAAATTTACCTTTAGTAATGAGAATAACCGTTGGAAAATCGGAACGAGACGAAACGACCGGCTCGTGGCCGGCTCGCGGCGCGTAAAGTTGCGTGGCCGCGTGTTGCTGCGTGTAGGAGCAGAGCCGCGATGAGAGGAGAGGAGAAGAGAAGAGAGCGCTGCTCGGCCGACGCACCGAAATAGAATTTCGAAATAGACCCAATATTTTCGTCGTCTCGCATTTGCTTCAGCTCTCTCTCTCCTTGGCTGGCACGGCGTCCTCTTCTTGGTCGTCGTGCTCCTCGGTCGGTCGTGTTCGTCGTCTTGGTCTTCGTCGTGGACGTCGTCGTCGTCGGTGCCGTGGAAACGCGCGACGAGGAGAAGAAGCGAGACGCCAGAAAGAGAGCCAGATAGAAACCGAACAGAGAGGAAAATAGACGGGCTCTCTCCTCTCTTCGGTGCTTGGACTCCTCGAGCTTGTAAGAGGCTTTGCTCGCCATTCATACCGAGCCGCGCGATGTTTCGGAAATTCATTCGCTAAAATTTAACCCGGCTAAATGAATTAGGCTATCCTTCAATTCCGCGAACCGAACCATCGCTCCCCTTCAAGCACGGCATTCCGCAAATGCCACACGAGAGGTTTGCAATTTTTATTTAATTTTATACGATACAATATGTTTCCAAATTTTTCTTTTTTTTCATTTGTTTAGACAAAGTTGATATTTTTAGCGTACCGGTTCAATCAATTTAATTGAAAGTAATTTTGCAATATATTAATTTCGACGTTTCGGTCTTTGTTTAGAACCTTTTCAAGAAAATAATGATTAAACTTGAACTATATAATTCACATCAATATATTAATTTGCAAAACTGCTTGGTTAGTAACATAGGATCGAATGTGTGTGCCATAAATATCAATTTATTTATTTAGAATTGTCAATCGAGATAAAAGGAAACGGTTAATAATGATTGCATCTGTGAATTATTAAAACATCACAAAAAGTAATATTTTGTTGATGAGACATTACGTTTCATGAAAACATAAAAAGCTCTTTCTGTAATTGTCATTTAATCGTCAAGTATTTACTGCCAGCAGCCAGCAGTTGTCTGATGATTTTTAGGTGGAGCATGCTGTAGTGAAAAGGTTAAACGAATCAGTAGCATATTGTACATCGTTACTGACTACTGGATTGATTGACAAGTGGTAAGAGAGTTCGGAGTAAATTCAAAACCTCCATTGTATTCTTCTACATATGAAATGCATCAATTCCCTCCTATCAAACACGCACATGCACCGCAGAACTGAATGTAAGAATCTAATGAAGAACGAAAATTCGATATTTCGTGAAACTTCCCGTGATACTATTCATGTAGAAGATGTGACAGTTTCACGTGTACCGATGCTAAAACCGTTCCAGTACAGAAATATAGCATTGAATCATACATGACTTCCAAACCGGGCGTTACAATATTAATGAAGATGTACTAAGTGGCACGTGTAATGAGAATGGATACATAAAATAGCAATTATTAAATCGGATAATAATGACAGATATTATTTTAGCAAATGTTAACTATTAACCGTTCCCCACCGATATAAATTCGTAAACGGAAATTACTCTTGGCTAAAACAATTAAATCGGATATGCAACAATTATAGAAACTGACGTGCATACTTCTCTGTACACTCGGTCATAAAAGTCTCCGTAAACGCTGTAACATCGAGCTCTTTACAAAACTGGACCAAATCACTTGGTTTTTTTAAAGAACGTAGAGGAATTAATTTATTTAAATGATTCACGAACAAAATTTAAAAAAGAACTTAATTGATATGGATTGCGAAAAAAATTCTTTATAAAAATTGTTTATGTTCTTTTTTTGTGTTTCATTCTTCAATGAGCCCCTTTTCATTTCCCAGCAGTTTCACCTCCATAAAGTAATAAATTATATTTCTAATTAGTGAATGTTTTCTCGAAAATCGGTATCAATAGCTCCGATCGGAAACATTGTGCCACGGGGTGTATAACAGAGGGCGAAAACAAGGAAGCCTGGACGAACGATTGAAAATTTCGTATTCTTGTGCGAATGACTCGTAACAAAGGTTCTGCAGGCAAGGTTTTAATCAGTGGCTTTACAAAACGGTTTCGGACAGTTATTTTCGGTTTCGAAGGCCCGGTTTCACCGTTGTAAACGAGCAAGACTGCGTCGTCGGCAAGAAGGGAGTAATAAATGAACCGGCCTCCCTCGTAGGCATCTTTTACGAGGCGGTGCGCGCGCTGTCCCATTAGCGAGCGAAAAATATTAGGAACCGTCATTACGCCGATAACGTAATCGGCCGTAAATCATCGAACACAGTCGCGTGCAACCTCTTCTCCCCCCCCCCCGGGTTACTCCTCTTCATCGACGTTATAGAAACATAACCGAGGAGTTTCGCAGGGGGTAAGTGGGTTTTCGGATCGAAGATGAGGAAGAGAGAAAAAAGCACTCGGTATCTACGGGGGCGCGAACGATCGAACGAATTCGTCGGCACGGAACCGTTAACCTAACCCACCTACACGCTATCCGCACGTTCGATCTCGGTCAATTTTCGAGAAACGCGACGCTCATATACTCCTTGTCTTCGGTTAGAACAAACAACTCTCGACGTCCAAACGTTTGCTCGGAAATCAGATTGGTACTCTGTGTCGATAATTATTTGCCACGATAACTATATAAAATAGGTGTGCGCACTCCGATTTCGATGAAATTTTAATATGTTATGCAGAAACAAATTCTGAACAACTTTTGAAAAGAGTGCTCTTAGTAGGCCAACACAAATTGTATTTGTTAGAATAATCCGGTTCGTTGATCTTAATTTTCGTTTATCAATGGAAGTCCGTTTTCTTTCTGCGAATTTAATGGTCGTAAACTACTCTCTGCACTCCTTACTATTATCTTACACCCCACGTTTTTCGTTTTAAATCTTACAAGTACTGGTAATTATATAAAAATGTCTGCGTGCTCCGATTTTGATGAAATTTTAATAAGTTATGCAGATGCACATTCTGAACAACTTTTTCCTGTTGCAATATAGGGGTATCGCTTTTAGTTTTTAAGATATTTGCAAAAAATGATACAGGTTACGTTGCCGCAAAGATGCAAGAATACGAAAACTTCAATACAGTATTAGCGATAGTCTTTTTCAAATATCTCGAAAACTAGAAGCGATCTCCCTATATTGGAAAAGGAAAAAGTTGTTCAAAATGTTGAAATGTATTACATATTAAAATTTCATCAAAATCGGAGTACGCAGACCTTTTCTATCGTGATTTATGTCCGTGCAACCATCTAGCGGTTCTGCTTGGTAATCGGTTCTCGATCATCATACAGAATAATATCAATCGAACGACACACAAACGTACATACTTTTCATTTTTATATATTAAGAAGAAGAAGAAGATGTTACGGGCAATGTGTCTAAGACAGACATTCTATCGAATGGAGAAAGAGGAGAACAGAGGCAGATGCTGGAGGAGAGAGAGAGAGAGAGGTGCGTGGCCGGTGCAGTGTGTACGTGTGTGTGTCGTTGGCGGTGTTCTTGTTGCGTGTCGAGATCGAACCGCAGAAGAGACATCAAGTGGCCGTCTCGGCGGACAGACAGACGTACGGTGGCATTTGCTCTTAAATCGGCAGATGCCCGTCTTTACTTTCTTTGCATGAAATGCGGTGGTGAACCGGGAACGGGCGCGTTGGACGTCGGCCGATCAGATCGTATAAGGCTCGGCGGCCTCAGCCGGATCCGAGTGTCGCTGGCTTTAGGCTCTTTCTCTCTCGGCCTAGGCTCTCTCGTGGATCGGGCGAAGGAACGAACGAACCAACGAACGCGAACCAACGAACGAACGACGACCACGACCGGGATATTCTGCCTTTAGCCGGCGAGCTGGCTCGCGGAACTGTACCCGCGGTGTTTATATGGTGTCCTCTGCTATTCCGTGTACGTAGCTATCTTTCTATACGTGGACGGTGCACTCGCCTATCGCGTATCGCCATGTTCGTTGTGGGAAAATCGTAGAAAACAAACTCGTTTATCCTCCCACCGTACCCCCCTGACCATCTCCGATCTCTTTTGCGTCCCTCTCTGTTCCACTCCTAGACGCATCTTTCTCTCGCAGCCTGACCCTTTTCGCAACTCGCCGCGCTCCGACGAACCGTCCTGGAATTTTCAGGAATTTTCTTTCGCGTGCAACCGCGAACGGCAAAACCGATCTCTCACACCTTTGTACAATATCCCCCGAATTTTTGCAAGAATTACTCCGAGATAAATTCCGCGGAAACTCGCTGATTTTCCGCAGTAGCTGGACACCGCGGTCGGGCTTCCCTTGAAGGGGACGGTTTTTGGAATAACATCGGGCTGGCAGGGCTTTCGGCAAAATAATGGAGATGCCTGTCCGTTGTTGAGCCTCGGCAGCCGCGCGTTCCACCGTTGTTTCTGGTTTCGAGCAGCGATTGTTTCGCGTTGTCGAAAACTCGATAACGGTCTGTGTTGCTGGTGGTACGCGCAACCCGCGTCGCGGCACTGCCCACCAACCAAATAATTGTTCGATTGTTCAACCTCGGAGTTCGGTTAACCGACGATAATCGGAATAATCATTTGTTCCTCGGCCGGCTTAATGATCTCGTAAATGCGACCCGGCGGATTGTAACCCGCGAATGCAAAGAATCCCTCTCCGATCAGGTCAACGCGATTTTGCAGCGCCCGCTCCCGTTCTCTCTCGATGTTTACGCGCCTCGATCAAATTATCGCTGATTCGTCGCGAATATACTGGCTGCCGATACATAATTATGATAACCAAGACTGCCTGCCCCCATTCGTGTAGGGGACAACGCTATGCTATTCCCCACCTAGGCCTCGATAGAGAGCCCACACACAGCCAACCCCTGTTTGTTTCGCGCGCACTTTCACCCCCGTGTAGTTCATCCTCATTTGTCCCTCATTTTCCCAATTTAATTTGTAGGCCGCATACATCGCCGTGCTTTATGCAAGAATCCAGCTCCCAGCCATTTTGTCGAGCTGGGAATCAAAGAGGGATTTCCCCCCTGTCCCCAATCAAATTTCTGCATACAAATTTATCGCAGGTTTGAAAGAATTAATCGACAGCGTGCCTGAAACTAAATGTTAATGAAAACGTCTTTCCAATTTTCTTTGAACGTTATTTCATTAGAGAAGAATAAAGCGAGATTCAGAAAACTGTACAAAGAACCGTACCGGCATAGTTTTAATATCAGCCCGCGCCAAATTAATTTGACTTTCTTTATGCAAGGTATAAAACGCCTAACAGCCTCCATTAAACACTCTTTCCGCTGTATATGAACTTTCCCCAACGAGCAGCGAGTTCCAACGATTTACAACCATCTGGGAAAATATAGAAGCAATCTTTTCTGTGTATCGTAATAATCAGATCTAACGCGACGCTCGAGAGATTACATCGTTCGCAATAGAGTGGACAATTAATCAAACCGACTTAATCTGGCGAGATCACAATTTCGAGTAAACGCGAGTGAAAATGTTCGCGTGAGAAGAACAGAGATCGAGTAAATAGAGAAGACTCGTAGTTTAAACGGTCCCAACAATTCCAGGAAATAATTAATTAGTTTATCGATCGTAATTTATCTTTCAGATATTAGAAATTTTATTCTCGGCGCAGGGTTCGATCATTTTTCTACACAACAATAGCTATATTGTAGGTTATTGCACGTTAGCTTTTTTCTTAGTTTGAGAAATTTTCGAGAAATTCGCCATTTCTCAGCATTTGAAATCGGCGCTCGGGAAACGAGTTTCTAATGATCGTCCCTCCATTTTATTTCGCGTGCCTGCGGAATCCGACGTCGTCTACGCGGCTGTTTCGCGTGGCTACGTCGCGCGTCGCCCGTTAATAATGAATGCAGTTTTTGCAGCGTGCTCGTCCCACCTCGTGTCGCGTGTCCGAGTTGCTTCCTACGATTTCCAGCCTCTCTTGTTCCCTTTGCGATCCAACGTTCAGATAAATGCGAAAAATAAAGCATCGTCCCGGCGCCGGCGAACGAAAACGCGTGGGACGCGTTCTCCGCGGTGAGATAGAGAGAAAAAGAGAGACGGTGTGTGTCTGTGTGGTGGTCGAACTCGTGGCGCGATTCGTGTCGGTCGCAGTTTTAAAGGGAATCGATTTTACCGCGCCGGGGATCGATACGGAAGACAGAGGAATTAAATGGACGCGTCCGAGGATAGAGACGCGTTCGTGAGACCGGACTCCTCGAACGGCGCGCGCGCGAGTGTTCTCGAGTTCTCCAATTGGAGCACGTAAACACTGGCTTCGGGATTCCTTTTGAGGAATAACCGGAGATCCTCGCTGCCCGAGAGAAATCGCTGGCACGATGATTCGCGCGAGAACGGTCAACGCTGCTTAAACGTAATCTTCGAGATAGAAGCTGTTACGTCAACGAGGACGACTAAAGAAAACGCAAGAATTACAGAGAGAAACGGTTCTGAAAAATTAAGGGAAATCGGCAGTCTAACGAAAAGGAAAGAGCACGTCCACGATTGACTCTCTTACTATTCACACCCCGAACGTCTCTCGGAAATCAAAGACCGAATATTATTTTATAAGATTTGTTAATGAATTCTAGAGGAAACTTTTGTTTGTTCCTTTGATGCTAATGGTTGACAAACTCTGCGCTCTCTATACACCGATTGCTCTTTGAAACGCTACCTGGGCTATCTAGAGTCAAAGAGGAACGAAGCTACGATAGAATTCTAGTTTCGTATTTAACCCCTTGTTCTTGTTCAAAATTATTTATTAAATATGTCAGTATCTAATGAATAGTCGGTGGATCTTTATGCGAATTAAAAATTGTCGCTCCTTCCCATAATTATTTTAATAGAGGAGGACGTCTCCGTACTTCGATTTTGATGAAATTTTAATATGTTATATATTTCGACATATTGAACAACTTTTTCCTTTTCCAATATAGGGGGATTGATTTTAGTTTTCGAGATATTTGCAAAAGACTATCGCTAATACTGTATTGAATTTTTCGTATTCCTGCATGCTCCGCGGCAACGCTCCGCGATAGATTTTTGCAAATATCTCAAAAACTAAAAGCGATACCCCATTTTGGAAAAGGAAAAAGTTGTTCAGAATGTGTTTCTGCATAACATAGTAAAATTTCATCGAAATCGGAGTACACACAGCTTTTCTATATAATTTTAAACATCTAAGTAGGTATTATACTAAAATAGTACAACAGTTAAAAAATGATGGAGAATGAAAATATTCCAGGTCGGAAGAGAGACGTTTCATTTTCAAGTTGAAATTGCTCCGAGCGCAAAGGGTTGATGCGACGAAAAATGTGAAACGAGGAATACCAGGATGTTTTAACGAGTGCTTACAATTTGCCCGCGTGCCCCGGCTTATTCATTTCGGTTGATTTCATAAGATCGGAGTCGTCGCGCGTCGGAGGTTCAAAGGACGATCTTTTCTCGTCGGAACGACGAGAGACATTGCGTCCAATTGAGCCCAGCCGGCACCCACGCGATCCGCCGCGGCGGAAACAAGCAGACGCTGCCACGTAACGCAGTTATTGTTGCGAGACTGACTCTCTCGCGGGCTCTCCTCGGGTTTCCCGATTCCTATGGGAAAACGCGACACCCCACCCACGGGCTACGAGGCAAGCGGGTTCGCCACCTTTGCCTGCCACGGCACTGTACGCGTCTGCTGTCCCGTGTTCACCGTCTGAAAAGGGCTCTCTCTTCTCTGCCCTTGTCGCTCATCTTTCTCGGTCGGTCGCGCTCCGCTGCCTCTTTCGCGGCCGTACCTTCTTCGTTCGCCTCCACCTCCACGACATCAATCCCCTTCCTCGCGAGCTGCCAACACCGGCTGTCGCCTCCTCCTACTATCTCTTCGTGTTCTCGTCGCGTTCGTTTCGTTTTTCCAGCTTCTTCCACTTGGACCCATCTCTCTCTCTCTCTCTTTCTCCTAACTCCTTTAATCCTTTCGACTCGAAGCAATTTTAATTACAGAATCAAGAAATTTCTTGGAGATTTGTTTTTGGTTCTTTTTAAATGAAATTTCATTCTCAATTGTATTTAATAGATGATGTTCGACAGTGAGGGTACATCGTGATCGTTGAATTACGTGTCTTTATAGAAAATAAAAATTGTTTGAATAAATTGTACTACGACAGTGTATCTTTTAATTCTTTCGACTTAACAAGAATTGTTTGAATTAATTGTACCACAGTGTATCTTTTAACCCTTTCAACTTAACAAGAATTGTTTGAATAAATTGTACGACACTGCCTCTTATAATCCTGTCGACTTAATAAGAATTGTTTGAATAAATTGTACGACACTGTCTCTTTTAACCCTGTTGACTTAACAAGAATTGTTTAAATAAATTGTACGACACTGTTTCTTTTAACCCTGTCGACTTAACAAGAATTGTTTGAATAACTTGTACAATTTTAATTCCAGAATTAAGACATTTCTTGAAGATTTGAAACAACGTCCAACAGATATGAATGTTACTCGTTTCTTTTTAAATAAAATCGATTCGCATTTGTGTCCAATCGAAGACGTTGGGCAGTTAGGATACAGTGTGATCGTTGTACCACGTGTCTTTATGGAAAATAGAAATGGTCTGAATAAATCGTACGACACAGGAGCTGAATAGTCGTTCGGGTTTTTCGGCGGTACGAATTAAGTCGAAAGAAAAGTGGGCAGGCTGACTCTCCCCCGGGTGCACAAGGCGAAACACCAGCAGTAGGAGAAGAAGAAGAGGAGGTCTCGGTAGAGCACTCGGGGGCAATAACTCGCGGCGTGTTGTGACTACGCGATGACGGCCAGACCGCTGGTCGCTGCTCTCTTTCTTTGCTGCCTCTCTCTTTTTCCCTCTTGACTGTGAGGCTCTCTGCTTTGCGCCTCATGCCACCACCTCTCCACCCTCTCGCTCTCCTCTTCGTTCTGTCTGTCTGTCTCCCTGTTTCACCTTGTGCACGCGTTCGCTCGGGTCTTGTCGGTTTTGTCTCCCAGTCTGCCACACGGTTTTCCGATCGCAAGGAAAGTCGCGTGTGAAAGACGCCCGACGAGAGATATTTAGATCTTGGCTCGAATTCGAATACCCCTACCCATGCCTACGGAATCGGAAGAGATCCGAACGTGAACGGGAACCCGAGGGAACGGGAAGAAGGAAGACGAGTGGGGAAGTTGGGGAACTTTCGGGTTGCCGATGAAAGTCGTGGGTGGCTCCGATGAAGTGATTTCGAAGGTCCTCGTGTTTGAGGTCTTCACGATTGGCTGCAGAGTGCACAGTTGTAAGAAAAACGAGGGTTCAGTGATCGTAGAATCGTTTTGTTCGTGATTGCAACATATGAATCATATAACAAATATGTTAATGTTATCAGTAGGTATTTAGATCATGATCTAAAGTAAGATCGAAACGTTGAAATTAAATATTCAGTTTTATCGATCGCAAAGAAACCTTAATCTCAATATTAAAAATTGATAAATATATAGATAGAAAAAACGTTGATAATTTACACATAGTAAGTACGCTGAAAATTTAATTTATAATTATTTCTGATCTGTTGAAACATTTAGTACAACACTCAGCATTTTTCGGACACAAAATTCTCTTGAAAAAAAAATTATAAATTGCAAAATTGCTTTGTTGTTTCTTTTATCCAACCTGTGCGCCGATATCATAAATTAAATTCCGTTGAAATTAACGTGGTAATTTGCAAACCGGTACGCCGATAACATTAATGTATTCGTTATCAACAATTCTACGATCGATATAAAGAAATATTTATAGAAAATGTATGTTGGTAAATGTTTTGACGGAATCGTTTAATTCAAGAAAAATCTAACTATCGTGAGTTTCTATAAATTGTATATCAAAAAATACAAAAGAAAATTCTCATTACCGATCTAACACAGAAAAATTGATACTGCCATCGTGAACCTCGCAATACCAGGCACATTAAGGCTCGCGCAGCGAAAAGAACGATTTATCGATCCATCTCGCAACAAAAGCAAACAGAACGATCGGAGGAAGGCCTCCCCGCCGTTTTCCAAAATTCTACTCGGTCATAGATCGTCGCTGGTCGGCCCGACAAAGTTAGGCAACCGAGAATCGGCGTGTCGGCTGCTGACACACTTGACGTCACCGGTGGCGGTGGTGGCGGCAGTGATCGTAATGCTCCCACGAATTCTTTGCTCGTGTTCCAAGGAAAACCGTGCTCCCGTGCGGCGACCCATTCCCCGTGCATTAACCGTGGCGAGGCACATTCTCTCTCTCTCTCCCTCTCTCGGGCCTGGCAAGATTTCAGTCCCGATAGTTCCCCCCTGACACGAAACGCTTTTCCATCTGTCGGCCCGAGCTGGCTCGCGATTCCGAAACGCGTCAGCGCTCTGCGAATCCGCGAATCGTCCGACGAAAACGCAAAAAATTCCAGTATAATCAAAACGAACATAAAACGACGTCTATTTCGTTGGTCGTTGAAAAGACATTAAATTTTTCTCGAAACGTGCACGATGAAATCGAATCGATTAAACATAATTTAATCCTTTAAGGGTTGAAAATTAAACATTCCTTCCAACATAGAATAATTCCATTCTATATAATTTTATTATTATTATTATTTATTATAGACGGACAGAAGCCCTTCTTACATAACTATTTACATAGAAAAGAAAAAAAATTGGAAGGTTACAGGACTATTTTTTTATTAGGAAGGAGGGGACTTCGTTAGGTATTATCATATATAATCCTGTGTAGTTGCATTTTAAATTTTAGCAAAGATTCAATGAAAAAATCAATACTATTATAAATAGTGCATGATTCATTGGATTAATTAATCCATTTATTTTATTTCATGGATATGGAATTGATTTAATACCTTATACGATACTGAAATGTTTGGTAATTGGTTAAATTTCGACATATTTAATAATTCAACCAATATTTATCATAATGATTGAATAAAGGAATTGAATAAAGGACGTTGTTTTAAACCAGAGGACGCACGACTGGAAAAAATGGGTGTGCTCTTGAAAATCGTGCGGAACGAGCACTTCTTGCCAAGCTGTGTTCTAAGCTGTTCTAAACAGTAAGGAGTAGACAACCATGATCGTATCTCAGTGAATTAGCAACGAGGTTCGTCCTCAGGTACACGGATCGCCTTGGAGCGACACGGCGTGCCCGATCGGAGCCACTGCAAAGCTCAGAGTTCCGCAAATAGGGGCCCGCGTCAAAGATATCCGATCCGGGAATTATTTAACAAACCGGAGCCTCCTTTCGTCTCTCTCCGGATCTCTGTTTCTATCTGTCTCGCTCAGTCTCCGTCTCTCTCGCCGTTAATTATCAAATTGTCCGGCGCCCAGCGCCTCGGGCTCGTGCCAACTTTGCGCTTCGCTGGATCCTCTTTGGTGCCGGGATATCTCCCCCGACTCGGGATAGGTAAACAGAAAGGTAATAAGAGTAATCGCGACGATGGTAATACCGTTAATTACATTCGGGATGAAAGGGCGGGCGGCGAGGGGAAGCAGCCGGTGTACTTATTCGAAAAATCGATGCTTCTCTTTCCTTGCGGAAATCAATGGTAACGAATTTTCCGAAGTATTGCTGGGAGAGAGGCTGTAATGCAATCGAGAAGCGATACCGAGTGAATATTAATTGCAATTAATCGTAAGTGAACGGATGGGAAAATTGTATTTGAAATTTCAAACGTACTTATCAATTTATCGAATCGAGTGATGCTACTTAAACTTATTAAAACTTTCAAACCTGTAATCATAACTGGCTGCAAGAACGAATTGAAGTTAATTTGATTAACAGCGTTATTCTCTTTCGGGAGAATCGTGTTTATTATTTCCTTCAGTTTGTCATTGTTTAGCTGGGAAATAGAATCGCGTGCATTCTTGTAAATTAAAGAAATATACATTTCGATATTCTGACGGATATGTGTGTTCTGGTGGTATATTGTGCGGCGTGGAACTTGCTAACGACGGGCTGGACATAAGCCAGTACAGCAGCATTATGTACAGCTCCTTTCTAACGAGAACAAATTTGTTTACATTCTTCAACCGTGTAGTCAAATATCTCTAGAACTTCAGAAAGATCGGTTCGGTGGATATCTGAAAATAAATTCCCACGAAGTAGCTAATACACAACAATTTACATCATCTAACTTTATTAACTAGTGATAATAATAATGAACGATAACTTTGATCATTTATACGAATGAAATAATGTTCTCGTTTATTCCAGACCACTCTAAATGCGTTTAAATCATTCTAAAGATAATGAATTGGATTAGACGACTGGATTCAAACAAATTCTACAAAGGTATCGTTTGTCTATTTTTAAAATTATGTTCGTCTACTTAGTTCATTTGATTAGGCTAAATTCATTATGTGATTTAAGATAACGTCGGATCGAACAAAGTAGCTAATACACAACAATTTATACATCAGGCTATTTAATTTATTAACAAGTGATAATAATAATGAACGATAACTGTAATCATATATGAATGAAATAGTGTTCTCGTTTGTTCCAGACCACTCTAAATGCATTTAAATCATTCTAAAGATAATGAATTGGATTAGACGACTGGATTCAAGCAGATTCTACAAAGCTATCATCTATTTTTTTTTCAAATTATGTTCGTCTACTTAGTTCATTTGATTGTCGCGCGATCATTTCATTGAACTAAATGCATTTTATATGGTTTAGGATCCTAGCTAGTAAAGATGTCCAACAGTGACGGAGAACCGCGAACTTCCGCTTCCTTCTTTTTTCCACGCGCGCGTCAACGAGTGACCTCTTTCACGGGATTCGAAAGCTCGGTTCTTCTCGAGACTGTTCGGAAATAATACCACCGTGAGTAGGATATTTATAACGCAGCGACAACGAGTCGGGACGACTCTGATCTAGCGGCTCCTCTAGAGGCACGGGTGTTGCGTCACTCGCGTTTCCAAAGTATATTTTTTCATCGGGAAACGGTGCGCCGACCTTCGCGCTCGATGCACAAACTCGCTCCGCGGGACGCCTCCGAATCTCGGCTAGAGAAACAAGATCCAAGAGGATAGGCACGCTGTTAGGATACCTAGTTATACTCTTCGAAAATTCTACTTAACGCCCCTACCCTATTATCTTCTCAATAAATTTAAAAACGTTAAACTAAGAATTGATTTTTTATTAAAAAATTTTGGCGTATCCCAGGTTGGAAACTGGAAGTTATAATTTAGCGAAAACAGATCATTTTCATAGGAATGTATCAGGAGATTATTAAGATTAAAAAAATACATTTCTGAAGTATATATTAAATTTTGAAAAAAAATATTGCGACACAGTCGTGTAAGTTTTTCTTTTTTCTTTTTATATATATAAATGTATATATTATTTTTCAGACGCGAAAATGTCTCTCTGGAGAATGATGTTTAAATAACTACAAATTTGCTGTTTTCTATAATTGACCGAACATTTTACCTTTTTCTGAAGTATAGGTTTGTAAACTAGTACTGACGGACATTAAACAAGCTTGATTTTTCTGTTTAATCGTAAAAGGGTGCTGCGCAAAATTCCATCTGGATCGAGTCAAAGGAGTAAAAGTTACAGAGTAAATGCACATATTTGATACGCTACAGATAAACATTTTTATATATCTGTTGCAGGCAACAATGGTGTATAAAATAATTCAGAAGAATAATAGGATTAATTAGCTCTTTTGCTCAAGTTGAAACAATATCTGATTTAATTGTACTATACGTATATTGTTACAAGCGTCAGCAACGAATTCTTATGCATTCGCGGTTTGTTCGAACATTGTGTAACGGAGAGGATCCAGCAGAAAATAATACCATTATATCTCAATTGTCTAAAATTCACAAATTTTCGTAAGGATTCCAATCCTGACAAAGTCACGCGCCCTATTATTATATAGATTATTATATAAAAATAGGCGACACTGTATGACAATCGATATACATATAAAAAAAATTATATTATTGAAAATTACATACTAAAAATTTATTGGATGGAATATGGAATATTTCCAGAAGTGCGGGCGGCGTTTCAACAATTATCATTTCGAGATAACCTCAACCGCACCGCGCGGAAAATTCGTTGGGAATATTCGAACGCAGGCCCGTGCAAAAAAATCAAACAAACTGGCAAATCGGGAGACCTCGGAATGTTCGCGACGGAATAATAGTCGTGAGGACGTGGAGAGCGGCGTCGGAAGTTGGGAAGCAGGAAAATCTGGGGTAAGAGGAACGGAAGCGGGAGTGAAAATAAAGAGGCTCGTTGGTCGGAGGGGGTAAGAAACGAAGGACTCGTAGAAAGAAGAAGAAGAAGAGTATGAGGAGAGAGAACTCGTAGGAAGAGGAGGAGGCAGAGAAGATAGAAGGGGGCAGGCAAGGGTGAAATAGTCGAGCACGTTCGGCATACAAATCGTTGGGCGTATCCGCGAACTGCGCGCGGCACGCTCGCGGGCCGTGATATTCAATCCGGCACTCTTTAAGCCAGCTCATCCCTTATTCCGAGCAGAAAGGAAGCGTGCGTAGGAAGGGCGGCCTGCCTCCGATAGCGAGGTTTGGGGAGGCGCACGATTTAGCCGAGGAGAGAGCGGGGAAAACACATGTTATCGACAGCCTGTCCTTTTTTTCTCTCGTCGTTCGCGGTGGAGGCTCGAATCCGGCTTAAAAAGAAAATCGAGAACCGCCGGGGCTAAAAACTAACGGTGGAGGGGAGCCGTTCCAACTTTTTGCCGAGTTTTTAACGAGATACCGAAGCGTTTTCGACGGGAGATCTCGTCGAGGGACTCGGGGAGAAAGAGAGAGAAGCAAAGGCGTTAGAGACGAGAATCGTGTTTCACGGAACGCGGCGTTCCCGCTTTTTTCTTCGCCGGTTCCACGGATTTCGCGTGCTCCCGCTGATAACGGTGATCCGGTGATCGATAGATCGGTATAATAGATCCCAGAAGCAAGCCGTTCCCCTGGTTCAAGTTTGAATTCTTGAAGCGCGTCAGGACTCTACTAGAATATAACTAGTTTGTTCAATTACACTGGATTACGTTATCTGGTAAATTTCAGGAAGTTGCCCCTCGAGACGTCGCAGAGGCGGAGGGGATCCTTTGGTTAGACCCGTGACGTCGCACACTTTGGCCAATAATTCGGCTAGAACTGAAAATGCGAGTGGAATGACCGAATCGGTTTGCTGCCGCATTCCTTTCGAATTCTTGCCAGGACACAACCTGCTTCCACAAGTCTGGCGTTCAATTAGTAAAGAGATATGTGAAATTGACAAGAAGGGAGGTGACAGGGGGCTGACGATTGAGGCCGAAGATTCAGCGTTGGCACACTGATTCGTACAACCGGATCGATCGTAGAACACGACGTAGCCACGCGAAATCGATTCGAGCCGATCGGTCGTTAATCACGCGGATATTTGTCCCCGGCAGAAGTAGTCGGCCGACGGAAATGCGTCGGCACGGTAATAATATGCCCGTAATTCAATCGACGATGGCGACAAGCGATAGCAAATTATCGCATTGTATCCGGGAACATTGATTGTCCTACGGCAACTGTCCGGCCAGCTGTGCCAATTTCGCGAGTCCCCATCCGGCGGGACGAGAGAGACCTGGACATACGAAGGGAGGACGTGGAGTGGAGGTCGGGCGCACGCCATCGGATCGGCGAACATGGACCAATTCTGGGAGAAAACGGGGCCATAAATTCCCCGCATGCCCGGCGATATTGAAATCGCCGTTCCTTCTGCCGGATGATACATGCTTCGTTCTTATGGTCTCGGTTTCGGAGGCGAGTGGGTGTTGGGCGGACATCGATCAGACGCGTCTTCGCGACAGCGAACCTCCTGGCCAGATAATCCAACAGGAAAAAGCCTGGCACAGTGTTGCGACTATTGTTCCACCGTTTCGAGCTTTACCTTTTCCAGTACCAAGTGTACTGTCGCGTTCGACGATTTCATTCTAGCCAATTTTTTAATCTGATACACTTACTTCATCATCAGAATGGTAATTAATTAAACTGGTCTTGTGAAAATAATTTATAATTTCCTTGAACAATGCTCCATTAGAATTTAGAAACAATGTAAACCTGTTTAATGTAAGCCAAATGTAATAATACTGTACTTGCTATATAAACCACTTGGTTTAAAGCAATAAATAAAATGGTAATTATTAAGGTTGAACGTCCTGTCATTCATAAGCGGCTGACACTTTTCTTCGTGTAATTAAAACAAGATTTTGGGGGTGGTTTATAGTAATATTATTTGTAATTCAATTATGGCGAATACATGAAATAAATTAATATTTTATAGAATATACTTTTACTAACAAACGAGAAATACATTTTAATATAAGCTTGGCTTGAAAACATTATAAAAGATTTTATTAGTTACGATGGTATTCGTTAAAACATTGTAGGCACATTTGAGGTGACTCTGGACTCTGGTTTCCCTTTTGGGTTCCAACGATTTTTTTCTAAATAGAAACTGAGACTTCGTATAGTAAAGATCTTCGTCTCGTGTAGTGAAATAAAGACAAGTTTTATTTTACACATATATTCAAAGTTGAGTTAAAGAGTTTAGCTCGAGAGAAATAATTGAATTATAATTAATAGACTGCGGAGCTTTTTTGCGAATGCATTATCTTAAAATTTATGATACCATTATCTTAAAATTTCTCTGCAGGAGTTAAAGATTGCATAAACATCCGGTCTAATATTAAGCTACATCGATTCTATAATTAGAATAAGATAAGATCGATAATACGCAAGAATCAGATAAGCTCCAATATATCAGAAAAATTCGAATACCTTACGTGTAGTTTAAGAATGTCGCTTCGGTAATATTTTAGCGACATACCACCCAGAAGAAAAATCCTCACCGTGACGCGAACAGTACTAATTGACTATAAATTAGAAATTAGATTGAATCTAGACGTTGGTCGAAATTCGCAGTTCTCTCTCTCTCTCTCTTCCCTCTATCAACTCCGATAAGACAATCGTGGCATTATCGAGTCCCGGCTGGCCGCAATCATCGAAAAATTCATGGAACGTTCGCGCGTACCCGAGGCTCGTTCACCGTTCACTGATCGCTAAAAATAATCACGCTCGAGCGACCGGACAGGACGGTAGATCGGCACAGTCGCCGAGCAGTCTACTCGCGACTAATTCCGCGCTCGCTGGGGATCGGAGGCGAGTATATAGCGTGCCCACTCCGGCCCACTCGCATAATCGCGATCGAATTATTACGTCAAACCCCTGGCCCGGTGTTATCGAACGTGATCTAGTCCCACACACCAGCTCCCGGAGACCAGGATAAAACTAGACACACGGAACAACCATCGCTGGCGAACTGGGTACAAAATTCCAGTACATGTTATTTTCATGACGAACGAATCGGAGCTGCGACACGGTCTCAAAGAGTTATTACAGAACAACCATCGTGGATCGCCTCCTACAAGTTAGCCCCCCATTCGTTGAATTAAATAATTTCATCTGTTGTGCTGAATTATAAAAAATAAGATGAA